>CAEGAD010075858.1:0-37156 GCA_903067055.1 Poeciliopsis paucimaculata
CCCCCCCCCCCCCCCCCCCCCCCCCCCCCCCCCCCCCCCCCCCCCCCCCCCCCCCCCCCCCCCCCCCCCCCCCACTCTTTCTCTTTATTCTGGATTTAACAGTGATTCCCGGCTTTATTAAAACCACAGATTGCTGTATTTATACTTCTGGCTAACATTAGCCTCGCCTGCAGTCTGGAAGGACTTCAACGGGCAGTGGGGGTCGTTACCCGCAGCTAGCCAGCCCAGCTAGCTCTCAAAGCAGCCACAAAAACAACCCGTCCGGACCGAAGCCGCTCCCTCCGTTGAAAACAGTTTGAGTCCGAATATCGCAGCTGGTTGCCTTGGCCCTCGTAACCCTCTCCTTTCTCTGACAGGACAATGAGTCTGTCCAGAGCACCATTCCCGTCCCGGTTAGCTGACTCGGTAGTTAGCAAACAGCGATGCTGCCACTCGCTGAGCCCCCACAGAGATTCGTCCTGTTTTGGGACAGCTCGGAGCTGTTTCACTGTTCCTCAGTGGAAGCGAGCCAAACGATCAGGCGAGCAAGAGCCGCACATAGTCTCCATGTCCGCAGCAGAAAACGAGCGGAGGGTCCTCTTCGCGTAGAGCTTCAGCCGAAGTCAGTGCTGTTAAATCCCTCTTGAGCGTGGCGAGAGTATCTTATTCTGAGCTGTGTGTTGTTGCTAAGGGCGTCTTCAGTGAGCCCAGAGTCAGCAAAGGAAACTGAGGGAGGGAGCAGGGCGGCGCTTAGCAGGAGGGCTGAGAGGACGCAGAAAGGACGCCCCCTAGCGGCCACTCGTGCGTTGCAGCTGAACCTTGGGCTGTTTTCACAAAATTCAACTGCACCGCATGTCTTTGAAGCACTTAACACTTCAAGCAAAAACTGGCATAATCTAGAGGATAGTCATCTGCACAATTAGTGGGGATGGAGGAGTGTTTTGTTTGGCAATGTGTATCCATCGGCTTGGATAATAATTGCCCTAAAAGTTATTGCGATAAATGATAATATTTTTGAAGACCAGTTTGAAGTAATATATCATGGCATAATAAAGCAATTTCGCTGAAACCATAAATAAAATGGATTATGAACTCTCTGTAAATAAAATCGCCCCTCAAAAAATAGTAATAATCAGAATGGAAGTTATGGAGAGATTAACTGATTCATTGTTTATTGCGAAAGACCTGTGTATGAAGTGTGACGGATGAGAGGGGCTCACCCATGACTGCATTTATGCAGAAACTGACACTTTTATCAAAATGATTAACATATAAAAAATCAGGAACTGACAATCTGTGCAGATATTACTTTCTGAATTGTAATAGGCAATTCAGAAAGTAATCAAGGAAATGGGTTTAACAGCTACATCTTTAACTACTGTCTGTGTAGTTGCAAATCAGAAGGTTGTGACTAATATGTTCATGACATGACAACCAACTTAAGAAAGCATTTTCTTTCCTATCGTCTGAATTTGTAAAAACCTACAGCAATTCTCTTTTCTCTTAATTGCCAAATGAATGGATCTGAAAGAGAGATTAAAGGGTTTTTCAAGTGAGTTTTAGAAAACAATATAAATCAGTTTACATCTTAGTTGCAGTTCTGGTATCGTCATTCAGAAAAATTTAAGATTAGTTGGTCTGTGTCCGAAGCTAACAGCTAGTCCGAGAGCAGGATGCCCAAAGTGGACTTCCACCTTCTAAAAATCCCAATTTAAAACAACATCAGCAGTTTATCTATACACTATTTTACTTATTCTTAAGCCCTTGTTATGTTTGCCATTATTTAACCAGATGCGGATAACTAGTTGGAGTTATCAATTATCTTCCTGTGAGAAACTTGCACCGTACTTGTTCATGGTGTATTTTTACTATAAAAGTAAACTTATATAGAAATCTAAAGTAATACAGCAATTTAAGAAAACAGAATTGTATTAATTTCTACACTCTCTTAGTTCACTTAGGAATAGACAGGAGGTGTCCAATTAGAATTGCTTTACATGTCCCACTCTGTGTGAAAATAACCACACAAGGCAAACATCACAGTAACATAAAGATTTCTAAATCTCTTTTTCTCATGTTCTATTTGCTTTATAATACAGAAGTCTTTATTGACAGCTCTTGGTCAGGTTGAGCCACTGGGGTCAACTAAACTCAATCAATAGTTAGTCAAGATGCCAAGGTGATTGCCTGCTGCAGGGAAGATATTGACTTCTGACAGCTATTTATCAAGATTTAATTTAAAGAAATCATTACCTATCCATTTAGGATCTCGAGCAATATTTTAAATGCTAAGAGAGACATTTATTAAAAAAACTTAGACACATTTTTAAAAAACTTTTTTTTTTATTCTGCAAAATCTTTTTTGTTTGTCAGAACAAAGAGCAGCGTTTATGTTGTTAAATATTTAAAGCATAGGTTTTTTGGGGTTTTTTTTTTGCAGAACTTGTCAGGGCCACACATTGCCAATGGTCATTCACTCCAAATACCCTAAGAGGAAAACTGCGGACTGAAACTCGAGACGCCATGAAGATCCATACTGAGACACAAATAGTTGGAGGCAGCGAATAGGACAGATGGAGTAAGACCGGGCCGGCATGAGAAGGGGACCGGGGCTAAATTCAGAAAGTGATACATGGTGGCTACAGAGGGTAAAGCTAATCATAGCTCTTTCTCAGAGGTGAGAAGAGAGCCCTGTCTATATTTGCTTCCATAAATATGCATGCTGACACAGATTTAGTTAGCTTCTGGCCAACCGCCAACCCTTAAACACCATATTGATTATTCTTAGGCTGTGTATGTGACAATGCCTATAAACTGAAACGCTTTTCGCACTTTCCTCTAAAGTAGGTTGGGCATGTAAGAGTGTGGCCAGGCACCCTATTTAACCCCAACTGCTGAATTTACAGCTACAGCAAAACATAGGGCCAGGTGCAAAGCTACCTATAGGTCCTTGTGGGGGTTTCTGGCTGTATTTGGTCATAAATCCCGTGACAGACACTGACACCTGTTAGTTTATTGCTTTAACACCATATTCTAAAAGGACAGTGAAAACAGAGTTCAACTAACCCAACCCTAAAAAAGGGAACTCATTGTGGAACCAAACTGTCGCTGTGACAAGCGCCAAGGCTGGAGCTCAGGCTGCTGTTGGTAATATTTAGAGGAAGTTTTGTTTTAGCCTATTAAAAATTAAATACAAGGTAAATAAATCTTAATGTAGCGCAAATAAGCCACATAATCAAAAAGATGAGCAGTTGAAACACTAGGAAAAGGGACTTCTGATGTAGTATTTTAGCTAATTCAGATTATTTAACGCAGATTCAATATTAAACTATTAATCACGATTGTCATCACTAATGTTAAACACATTGCAGCCATATTGGATTTTACAGTAAGGATTGGTTAGTAACTTTTATATTTCAATCTTTGAATTTTATTTCTATTTATTTTTCTGACTTGGAATTTGTAAATCAGTTCTACATAAAAACATGCAGTGCAATGAAATAATTTTTATCATGGACACAAGAAATGGGAAATGTTGAGGTGCTGGTTATTTCACCCAGTCTCCACTTTATACCTTTGTAGGTTCTGAAGTCATCTATCGCAGGACATTTACCATTCGTGTATATATCTAACCGGGGGATGTTTTGTGTAAAAATCTAAAACAATTTAAAGAAAAGATCCAAGGGAATTTTTTATAATCTACTCAGCCTACTGTCAGAAAAAGTGGTTATTGATTTAAACAAATCCAACCTTCCAGCAAGAAGTCGATCAAAGATATGTTGTTTTGATCAAGGCCATAATCTGTCACACAATTCTGCAAAAAAGTTAAGTATTACGTTTAATTACGGAAGTTATCAGAAACATTAAGATGTAAAAAAATATTGGCCTGTCTTTAGAAATATAATTTTATGAATGAGTTGCATGTCTGTTGTGGCTTTTCATGCTCATAAAAGTCTCTTTTGTTCACAAATAGAATAAAAGCGTCAAGATCTTAAGTTTTGTTCACAAAATTTACGTTCAGTGCAGAACAGGCTTAGTTTATGTTTGTATTTTTATAGAACCATAGATAATCAGACGCAGGAAGATAAAAACTTCTTTAGTTTAGAGCCGACTTGAAAGTTCGAGCACTAACTTCTGCATAACTGGTCATCTCTGAAGTGTACAGACACAACACTGAGATGCTGCAACCATCCCCCATCAGCTCTTCCTACAAAAGCCACGCCACCCTGGGCGGAGAGCCACATCAGCTTTTGACATCATAGCAGTAATTTGGAAGGTTTAGTGCATTGTAAGGTGGCACTGCTGCTATAGGGTTTTCTGTAAGCAGATGAAAAAAGAAAACACAAAGTAGGACGAACAGCTGTAACTTACATGCAGCATGTACAGATGGTGCTTGTAGTTTAGATGAAGTCTCGCCACCTGCTGGTGGTTGGAAAGTAGTGCAAGTGGGCTTTTCCTTCTTAAAAGGAACTCATGAGTGCAGCACTTTCTGCACTCAGAAAGTGCTGCAGATCAGCACTTTCTGAGGTTCATGACCAAATTACACATTGTGTTCATACCAGGGATTCGGTAGATGGTGCGTAGCTTTGTCACTGACCAAAATAAACATACTAACACTTAAATTAGGAATCTTTGTATGCAACTTTATACGAATGTGAAGCAAAACAACTGTTTCAACAAACACATTTCAATAAAGAGGTTACCCTTTTATTTCATTTAAATTTCTGTACAGGTCTAGTCATATTTCATATACACAGTTGTACAAGTAAAACTAAATAAGTTGCAAAAATAAAGCAACACCCTTTACATAATTTCACATGGATGGTTGTGAACCATGAAATAAATAAAACGCGCACACACACACACACGCACGCCCCCACGCAAACATACACACACACTCCCACATGGGATTTCCTCTGAGGGAAAAGAGGAGCATTCTGAAAATGGGGATTAAAAGGAGGAAAAAAAGTACAAATAAAAACCAACGTCATTCCGGAAAATCGCACACAAGCAGAAGGATCCACACTTGTAACTCAATCAGGCACCTGAATGTGTGCTGAAACCCACGTTAACACAGAAAACACATGGGACAAAAGGCACTGCCAGCAGGAACAGCTCGGGTGGTGAGGGTGGGAACACACAGGTGTGGGTTTTACAGGGAAGTATGTGCTCATGGACAGCAGGCCTCACTTATCTGAGGATTATAACAAACATAAGAGTGTTTAATGGATCCTCTCTACGCAGGATGACCATGCGCACACACAGCAGTGGAAATGATGTAAAAAAAAAGAAAAAAGAATCATATTAGCAACAACGTTAAATCTTTTCAATCTTTTTTCCAGTGTCTACACAATTCATATGCATTCCAAACATACCAAAGCCATTATTATTTGTTTTACATATTTTTGTTCTTTTTTAGGGGTAAGAAAATAAACTAAAATGCATGCCCAGCCTCAGAGTTGTGGCCTGGATCAAGACGTGCAAAACATAAGCGGATTTTTTTCTTTTGTTTTTTTTTTTTAATCCACCACCTCCAATTCAATTGAAATCCTCTTTGTAAAAGTCAGGAGGTGAAAACGTCCTCTGTCATTCAAATACAACCCCCAAACAGCAAGAGTTTGCTTGCAACTCAAGGCATAAGCGCTGACTCTCGTCATCACTCCAGGGTTCTTAGTTGTGGATTTCGGCAGCAAAACAAAAAAACAAAACAAAAAACAAAAAAAGGAAAGAACTAACTACATCTGGCATCAGTGGATATGTTGGGACTGAGTGAATTAGAGGAGGAAAACGACAAGCATCTTTCTTACTTTCAGATCATTTTATGTATGGGTTAATATATGTAAACACTTACTTAGAACATGGTGGCGGCAGCATCATGCTGCTGCGGTGGACAGTAAGAGGTCGAATGGATCTAATTCTGCTTTCTGTTCAGTGAACTGAAAGCAAATCAAGTACTCTGTTTCATGACGTCTGCTGATCAAATCGGCAAATCCAGAAATGATAATAATAAAAAATTACATCAGATGACATCAGACACGTCATGTCTAGGAAAAACAAACACACTGTATGATTGTCCTTCAGCTCCAGCTCGATCCAGCTAAAAGTAATCATGCCTTCTGTTTTAATCCTAATCCAATGTGCAGGGCAGATGAGCTGAGAGACTCATGCATAAGTAACACTTGCAGTAGCAGCAGCAGCAGAAGTTGTAGCAGAAGAGAAGGGAAAAGTTTAAGAAACATTACTGATTCACATCAGTCATAAAATGAGATCTCAAGAAGAAGGTTGCAGTTCCAGATCTTCCTTGGCAGGGTAAACAACTCTTGCCCGGATCCGGTTGTGGATGGTGGGATTGTGTAAGGGAGCCTGCGTACGACCTGAGAAAGTATATGCATCAGTGTGTCTCTTGTCTGTGCCTGAACGTTTGTCAACGAGGAGTCCGAAGGTAAGTTCAGCTCAGGCTCCGCTCTCTGGACTCAGATCACATGGTGTCCTAAAGGTCCGTGCATCCCCGGGTCGGAGACATCAGGGGACGGGGTCAGGGGTCAAGGGCTGTGCTGTTGAAGGGCCTGCTGCAGCTTCTTTCGGTAAATGGTGTACTTTTGCTGCACGGCTCGCACGCGCTCTGCCTCCTCTTTCTCCAGGATGACCAAGAAGTTTTGAAGCTCGGGGACAGAGAACGCGTGCCACTGTGGAATGAAGAGCGAAATCAAAGAAGGACATGAGTTCACTCTTACAGCCTCTTTTTAATTCAGACTGTTGTTTTTACTTTGAATTTATAAAACTCTGCCTTGCAACCCTTTCCCGTTTACTTGCCAAGTAACTGCATGAAAAGATAATGCACATGTACACAGCTTTGTAAATGTGTTCGTAGTCCATTTCTAGGTTTTACAAGAATCTCAATCTCAATGTGCTTAATTAGGATCTTATTAAATTATAGACCAAACCATGCTTTTCAGAATTTTCTAAACTATTGCACAACTTTGCATCGGTCTGTTACAGAAAATTCTAATAAAATGCTGCAACTAATTTTGGTTGTAATATAACAAAATGTGAAAAAGAGAAAGTTCTACTGTTGGAAAGCATTATATTAGCACGATTGTACGTGTTTCAAAGCTCCCTCACCTCAACCTCTCCAGTCTCGTTTTCCTTTAGGACAAAGGTAAGCTGCTCATGATCTGGTCCTGCTATCAACCTTAGGACAAGAGGATGTTCGGACAGCGGGAGCTTCTGGAACAAGTCTGTACCAGGACAAATAACGGGGAAAAAAAAATAAAATTAGGGATTTGTTGGGCATAATTTGTATTAAATAACATGTGGGGGGTCTGTTCCTCACCCTGTCCGTCTCTGTGCGTCTGCCTGTACAATGCAAACTTGCGAGGGTCGTCCAGCACCATGAACTTCTTCAGCAGGCCCTGTATCACCTCGCTGGTGGTGGTCAGAGAGCCGATGTGAATCTGCTTCACACAGTCGCATGGTAAGTAGAAGGACGTCCGCTTTTCTGTACGCTCCCCCTGCTCTCCATCCTGGTCTTCTGACGAGGCGCGGCCCCCGTTGCCCTCCACCGTCACCGGCCGACTGAGCCGCAGGTGGACCTTGATGAAGCCGGTAAAAGACCCGTCTGCAGCCTGAAGCACATAATGGAAACAAAGGGGAGAGTTCAGAACTAAAATATGTTCTTTAGCAGGAAATAAAGACTGAATGAGTATAAAAAATGTACAATCATGAGCAATAAAACTATCTTTCACAGTAAGAAAATAAAAAAAAATCCAACGTTTAATTTTGATTACATTTTACTTAACAGGGAAAAAATATGAGTTCACTAAAAAACAGTGTTGTAATAAAATCCCATGTGACAGAATTGTGTCCATATCTGTAAACGGTGACTTTCCAAAGTGCGCTGAAAAAATGCTTTTGGTTTTGTGACATAAACATCGGGAGCATGATAAATCATTCCCCAAAAATTTCTAGCATATTATAAAAGACATTTAGCAAAATTTAAAGCAAAAATCACACACTCATCCAAGGACAGTATTTTCTAAAGCATGGAAGGAAACATGTCATATAAACATGTGTCACATACACTTTTATGTTGCAAAAAGCAACATTGGATTAAGGTTCCACATTCAGTCTTATCAAATTCACATCTTCCACCAGATATTATAAAACTGATTAACCATAAAGTTGAGCTGGCTGGACCATTCCTGACATTTGTTTGTTTAAATCCTTTTGCTAAGGTAATGATATGCAAAGAGGTGATAAGCTTTAAAAAACTGGACATTTCTACAAAACGTATGAAAAACATGAAGCATAAATTGGTCAGCGAGGTTGCAGAGAAGCCAACAAAATTATTTCAACAAGTACTGGCACACATATAATCTCCCAAAACCTTAACGTAAATTGTGTTATGATCCAGTAAATCTGAATCTTTTCAGACTGTTCAGACTTCTGCTACATAGCACCAGCAGCACTCATTCCAAGATATGAAAGACTTAATAGGAAGAAAAGAAAAATTTTGAAATGGACTAGTCAAAGTTCAGAACTAAAAAAGTCAGTGGAGTCCTTAGAAGAGAGCTGACAACAAGAGTCGTCCTCCTAATCTGACATATTTGGAGAATGTCTGCTAGGCAGACTTGGCAAATATTACCGAGCTGGTACTGAATCTAAAGGTGCTTTCATAACGTTGTAAAACTGTGAACAGTTTTATTTGATTTTCACTTGACTTCACAAAATACTACCAATTTTTCATAATATTATTCATTTCCCTCACAAAAAAATAAACTGCTTTCCTCCAGTATTTACATCAAATAATACAAATGTGCTGCTAAACAGCACAAAGTAACAATTCTAATCAACCTTGTTAGTTAACAGTATGACGATGCTCCTTTCTAACACATGCTAAAGCAATATACTCTTTTGTGTTTTTCTAACTCATCCGTTTGCATTCCTTTACCACTAGGATGCAACAAATGTAAAAAAGAAAGAAAGAAAAAAAGTACTTTTTTCATTCATCTATAATTGGATTTGATGGTTTCCAGAACTTACCAGACTCATGCCATTTTCAGACACCTGAGCGTTGTACGACTCTATCTTGGCCCGGACTTCTTCCTCTGACAGCTCCTCGGCGCCTCCTCTCTCCTCTTCCTCCTTTGTTTCACGTTGCTGGAAGGAGAAAGGAAATATCAGTAAGTAAGTGGAGGACTCTCATGATTGAATCGGTGCTCTATATTTAACAGCAGATGGCGCTGTTACATTTCTTCCAGTAAATGAAATAAAAATCTCATTGAGGATTGGAAAAGTTGAATGAGCACAAACTTTTTAACCCCAATTTTTTTTTTTTTTTTTTTCTTTTTGTCTTTGAAGGAAATATTAAACTGATGTATAATGTTAATGATAATGGAGTTAAAAAGTCCAAACAGAAGAGTCTCCATGCTCTTCCCCACATAGAAACCCTGCTTTTATTTATTTATTTGCTCGTCATCCATCCTCAGCAGTGAGATGACTCAATACTCCAGCTGTATTTGGAGTCAAGAAATATTGTGAATGGAGTTAATAACAGAGTCGACATGAGAAGAACGCCTTCCCCCTCGCTCTTATTCATGCCTCTGACAGAGGGATGGAGAGTGAGGGAGAAAACGCATGAAAGGAGGAGAAGGATGAAGGGAGTCAAACAGTGGGAGGCCCTGAGTGAGGGGTGAGAAATGATGAAAGAATGGCTGCTGAGCAAGCCTTAGCAACACAGAGTTTGACTGGGTTATTTATAGTACAGTGGGATCCATCCTCTCTATCTCACAATAGCTTCTTCTCTCCCCACCTCCCCGCCACTTCCTTCTCCCTCTTCTACAGTTTGTTTGCATTTTCTGAGGCAGTGGGAGAGCGTGGGAGGAAGAGAAAACATTGTCGGGGGTGGGGGAGGAGGAGAACGGGGGCTGACGGGGTCACGGCTGCAGGAAGGGTGAGTTTGTGCCTGACTTACAGACAGACAGGCTGCGATGAATCCTGGAGGACAGGAGAGCAAGAGGAGCCCGCGGCATCGTGAGGAATAGAGTTTAAGGATGATTCTTGAGTTTGGTTCAGTAATATTCAATTGCAACTTGGTGAAATGGCAAACATGCAGCACACACACTATTCATATCTTCTGAGTATTTTTTCTGGGGACATGAAATAGACATATTTGGACTTCATGTGAAGGGCTCTGTGTGGCTGAAAGTTATCACCACGCTGACACAAGTTTGTGCAGTTTCAGCAAAGAACTGCTTGGATGTTGGGTAGTCAATAAAATCAAACGACATTTTCTTGACCGGTGATCAGACCTTTTAGAAAAAAAGAAATCTGCATCAGACAGTAAAAGTCAGATCAGCGCATCTACAATATCCCAGTGTGTGAATAACTTTCAGGTCAGTTTAGTGTACCATGCAGGATTTATATGCTGGGATTGGATGTAATTTTTTTGTAATTTTCTGCATAAATGACTCAAAATCTGGCCTCAATGTCTGCAGTGAAACCGCAATCAGCAAACACTGAAAGTCTGTTTTATCTGTTTATTGCATGACACCTCGTCACTGCAACATTCAACGGTGTTGCACACTGCACATGTTCCTGTTTTGTGAAACACACCATCGCCATGGTGACCTCAGGTGGGAGCATCATGCTGTGGGAATGCTTTTTTTCAGAAGAGACAGGAAGCAGGTCAGAGAATTTATGGAGCTAAATACTCGCACCAAAACTTTGTCTTTTTGTTTTTTTGTTGTTGTTTTTTTTTTACAGATGCTCTACATCTAACCTGACTGAGCTTCAGTTATGTTGCAATGGTTCTTGGACTTAAATTTCTGTATCCCATGTGCAATTTTTTTCTTCCACTTCACTTGACTTCCCAGTAAAATATCCAAATTTAATATATAAAAGTTTGTTGTTATCATATGACAAACGGGGAAAAGTTAAGCAGGCATGAATACATTTGCAAGCTACTTTACAGTTTAGAAGCTTCTCAGCGCATGTAATAACACTGTTAAACAAATAATCAATAAAACAGGAGATTACTGTACAGATGCTCCAATTCTGACCTTTTGTCTTTATCTTTACAGACCCATAACCTATTGAGTTTACTGACCTGTTCTCAAGCATAAAAAAAAAAAAAAGAAAAACACAATGAAACTGTATAAATGTTGAGCAAGCGCTGAGCGCTCCAGGGTTGGGAAAAGAATCTGAGGGTTATTGTATGTAGGAGTCGGACTCCTTCCAGAATTCCTCAAAGTCGAAAGCAGCGGAGTGAAAGGAGCCTTGCAGGAATTCCTGCGTTTGTATGAAAGTTTCTAAATGTAACGGAGGCCGTGCCCTGCCCTCCCTTTCTGCATACCGGTGAGAGTGATGGGAGCACAATGGAGCAGGACGGAGTGGGTGTAGCTTCGGAGTCCCACAAAGTTACCCGGTTGGGCCGGGTCGCTTTGGAGCTGCTGACCGAGAGCACACAGAGTCAGAAAGACGAACAGCTACATCTGCAGTTACTACTAGGAGGTCATGTGTCGTCAGGGCTTCGTGTTCCCTCTGTCAGGACGTACTCTTCTGTCCAAATAACTTGCACGCACAGTTATTTGGACAGAAGTTATTTGCACAGGATGTTATCTGCTTTTACCGTGGCTTGAAAAAGCATTTATAATCCTCTTCATGTTTTATCACACTATAACCGTAAAGTACAGTGTGTTTTATTGGGATTTTAAAATCAACACAAAGGAGTTCATAGCAGTGAAGATGATCGTTTTTGCAAATAAAAATCTAAGAAGTGGTGCCATACGAAGTGGGTATCATTTCAAACTGATACCTCTAAAATAATTCAGTGCAACTGATTTCTCCTGGAGGGAGTCATCTTATTAAGTTGAGGAGTTAAAGGTTTGTGGTAACCCTGGAGGAGCTGCAGAGATCCACAGCTCAGGTGTGAACGTCTCTCAACGCCTGGATCTGGAATAACTTGTAAGTGGCACGCAAACATTCAATTAAGGGTTCTGGTCAGATGGTCTACCATTTTGAACTGTGTGGAAAACCAGAACTGCACATCACCCAGAAAACACCATCACCGTGATGAAACATGGTGGTGGCAGAATCATGTTGTGGAATACTTTGTGTTCATGTATCACATATAATGTAAAAAAATAAAAAAATCTTTAAGTTTGTGGAGACAAAACGTAAAATAGTTTCAGCTTGTGTTTTCAATCTCTTGTAGAACACAGACAGTTTATGACATCTGTTTTTTTCTTTAGTTCTGACTGTGCATTTGGAAAATTTACCATCCCTTCAACTCAGAGCAAGGCATGACACAGGTGATTCCCTAATAAGTTTATAAAAGCCCAGCCTAATTGCTGAGAGTCCAGCATCTGTCAGCTGGATGTTCAGTCCCTGTCTGGTGAAGATAATAACACTGCAGGTGACAGAGAGCAGACAGATGCCATGTTATCTAATCCATCAGTGTTAGTGTGGCAGGTGTCGGGTGAAAAAAATGTGTAGGATGTCTTTGACGGCCATGTAAGCGACACACACATACATACACACACACAGACTCATATATGCCATGCAGAACCTGAGGGTGAAATGAGTAATCGTTGGTCTGTCTTGCGCTGCTGACATGAGACAAGAGAGGTCAGGACTGCTTGAAATGTCAGTGCTGCAGCATGCTCCATGTTTCCTTAATCTGACCTTAACCTGTGACAGTCAATGCCAGATCACACCATCTGTGTTTCTGTGTGAGAATAGATTGCATGTGCTAGTGTACAATGAATGTAGGATGTTGGCAGAGAGCGTTTGCACGAACACACACTCACACATAAAGTTTTATTTTCACAACTTTCAGGCTTTCTCACATGTGAGTGTGCGAGTATGTAAATGTGTTAGAAGATGCAAAATCATGTTGCTGTTCCTTCAGAGAACACTGGCTGTAAAATTCAATCTGATAGTTTTTACATAAAATACTATCAGATTATAGTTTTACTGAATAAGGAAATGCTTTTTCTTCACATCCTTAAAAAATAGAAATATAGTATTATGGGTAAATTTCACTCTTTGTAATATGAACCCTTCAACACCATTTAACATATGCTTCAGAAGAAACAAACGTAATTATGCTGAAATATTTTCAATGACATACGGCATTTTTAATGTTATTTTTAAATGGTGTTTCGAGACCATTTTCAAGTAATATATTGATAATGGCACAATAAATTCAGGTTTACTCTCTCGAAGACCAATAAACTTTAATTTTGTAAAGAACACTTTGCACTGGAACTGGAAGAGATATTTTAAATATCCAAAACCAATAAATGAAGTGGAAATAAAAACCTCACACAACAGAATGCATAAATATAATGGATTATGATGTCTCTGTAAAACAATGAATCAAAATGGAAATTATTGAGCTAATTTCAAATTATCATGCAACTAATTGATTCATTGTTTGCTGTGACAGGTTTAGAGGCTTCTTATAGAGTACAGATGTATTTATAGTCAGATTCAATTACACACAGATTACCTTCAATAATTAGGTGACTTTTTAAGGTTATTTGGTGACACTAGGTTTTATTCAGGGGTATCAGAGTAGAAGGGGCTGCATACCAATGACTCCTATATTTAGGGTATGTAATTGTAAAGGAACATGAAACGTTTTGCAAGGAACTGTACATATTCATACAGTTACTTTCCAGATATTTTCTAGTTAAATTATATTGGATCAAATTCAGCTACATTAAGATTACAGTTACTGCAGTGAACTGCGTGAATGTCACCGAAGTTTTCATGCAAATACGCATCTAAGCTGCAGAGATATAACCCCTCGCTTTCCATGTGCGTATCCCACGTTCAACAGCTGCACACCTGCCCACACTGGCACATACATGCATAAATGCAGACTGGCTGATCTGAAGGGAAAACAACGTCCTTTATGAAATAGTTCATAAAGGACGGAGATGAGCGTCTGCCATCTCCGTGGATGTGTCGGTGCGGATGCAACTAAAAAAAGAAAAGGAAAAAAAAAAACCATCCCACTGACACAAATTTAGCGATTTACGGCTAAAAATAAAAGGATGCTGTGAGTATCCACAGGACGCCACTCGGATCTGTTTGTCCCTCTTTTTCATATTCAAATACGGGTAAAAAAAACCCCAGAACTCAATCAGTTCCTGATTGACCGTGTGCAGTCGCTCCCTTCCATAACCTCACACCTAACAGTTCAGTTTTATTACAATTAATGCCACACTATTTGTCCGTGGATCTGTGTTAACAAGTCTCCACGCTGACAGATCTGACACCTTAAAACCCGTCTGTGTCAGAAACCCTGACTCTGCGCAGCTGGTGAATTATTCAGAGAATACACCCTCAGACAACCAAAGAGAGGCCAGGACAAGGTCAGCGTGAGGCAGCCCGAGGAGTCGCTCATTAATGCAGCCGTCCATGTCGCCGTGCCTCAGTGACAATCACCCGCCGGGCATCCTGCCCCTACACACACAAACATGAACAGAACTCTAGAGGGCGAGGAGCGCCGCATGTCTGCTGCTGCTGCTGGTGCTGCTCCATCAAGCAGCTCTGTGTGAAATGACCGAGTGCAAAGCAGAGTGAAATTTCTCAGAACATGCAAACGGAGCCAAGAGTTGCCATGGCAACCACAAAGTACTGGTAAAGTGATCTGCACCTTGCACACACAAACGACGACATAAACCGGGCGCACGGGCATCGGCGGCGTTTCTACAGAAACCTCTCCCACTCGCAGTGGAGAGGAAGCCATTATGGCGGCTGGCTCAGATCATTAGCATCTCTGCAAACACATCTTGTCTGCCGGCACACTGGGCTGAATAAACTGGAGAAGCAGCAGCAGCAGCAGGAGCAGGAGTTCAGTTTTAACTCTGAATGCCTCAGGTGACAGAGGAAGGAGTTGAAATGGGTTTTAAAGGTAGATCACAGACAAACAGTGCAGATGTGTGAAAGTAACTCCCCTCCTGTACTCTCACACACACCTAGAGGCCTGCTTGAACAACACCACCACTTCCTCTCTAGACTTCTGCTTTCAGGCTGCATTTTTTTTTTCATATAAATGACAGTTTTTTGTTGTTGTTGTTGTTCCCAGACACACTGAATCAAACCATCTTATCTATCAAAGAGTCTCCCCTCCATCTCTTTTATCAACATCTTAATCCATCTCGGAGAAAATGATGCAGATCTGTACCTTCGGTGCATGCTTGGGCTTGCGGAAGAACGAGGTCTTGGCAGTGACGAAAGTGAAGTCCTCGCTTTCGTCGTCCAGGCTGCAGTACCCGCTGCTCATGCTGTTACTGCTGGTCATGGAGGGGGTCAGCACCGTGCTGACGGTCATGGAGAGGTCTTCCAGGACACCGGAGCGGCGGGCAGCTTGTGGAGAGCGGCGGGTCGTCTCGAAACGTGGCGGCTGAAGGGACTCTCAGCCGCAGTCAAGAGTCCGAAAGCATCCAACTGTCCCTCGCTCAGCCTGGAGAGGTCAGGGCCGCTCCGCTGGCGCATCCAGTTCAAATGGTGCCTGCGATGGGCTGGCAGCAGCTGAGCTCGAGTCGGATCCGGCACCGTGAAGTGCCGCCGGAGAACGGGACCAGGAAATACAAGAGCGATCACAGACGTGTCACTTCCTCCTCACGAGCCTGCATTCGAGAAAGCTCTGGTGCTGCTGTCGCAAACAGGCTGCAGAGCACCTGGCTGTCAGCAGCTGACGCTCTCTCACGCAGCAGGCCGGGACTCCTTCATGTCCTCACCGGTTCAGAGTCGGCTTACAGCCTGGTGTCAAGTTAACCCAGCTCACCGGACGGCACCTGCTAAGCTGACAGACGAATGAAGGCATGCATGCCAAACCACATCCTGTATCAGACTGGGCTCTGCGTCACACTGGCGAAGGGGGCAAATGGCAGCTGGGGTCAAGTTCTGGCTGCGGAGCAAAGAAGGAGCTCAGTGATCCCCATCCGCTCCCGAAGTAGCAGAAGAGATTTCTGCGGAGACAACGAGACGCTCTCCTCCTCTCTCCATCGCTTTGGACTGATCCCTCCCACACAAGAGCCTCTCTTTCTCAATCCTCCTCTCTTTGCGATCGTTTCCCTCCCTCGGTCTCGCAACCTCCCTCAACCATCTGTGGTTTGAGCGTGTTATCAGGCGGAGAGCGCCCTCCCCCTTCTCCCTCTACTCTCTCTCTCTCCCTCTCTTTCTCTCTTCCTGCAGGCAACTGCACCCTGCAGAGCACGGCCACTTCCTCTCGCAGAAGACGACGAAAGCAACAGAGAGGTGGGGGGTGGACCGAGGAGAGACACGAGTAAACAGAAAGACAAACGTTGATGAGCTGGAGATATGAAGCCTCACTGCTCTTGCATGCGCCGTAAGTTTGAACGGCGGAGACAGGAAGCAGCAGGGGCAGGAAAGATGGCTGCTATATTGCTGAAATTCTGTCATTGTGTGTTAACAGTTGACTCGAAACCGGCAAGACCACCAACCAGGTGTGTCCCGGTAGGCTACAGTGTCATTAAAAAGTGAAATTACCTCTGTAGTTCAACGGGAAAAGTGAAACTCACAAGTTATATGCAGAGAAAACCGACAGTTCAATTGGGTCAGTCACCATTTTTAATAGAGAAATGTTATGTCACGGCCTAGACAATAATGAGGAACTTCTACTACTGAGGCCAGTTGTTCACAGACTGCTGTCTCTAAGAATGTTTGTAGAAAGTTGAGTGGAAGGAAAAAGTGAGGTATGTACAGTACACAAAAACACGTTTGACTGTCCAGTTTAAAGAGTCTTTTTGCAATTATTTGCAAAACTGAATTTTGTGTTTTTGTTAGCTGTAAGCCATAATCATCTGAAAGTACAGATGATTATGGCTGAACAGGGATGCTTCAGCTGTGTTGCTCTGTGTGAAATTAACCAACGTAAGAGCCTGCATAAGATCCGCTTGTTCAAATGAATTACTTGGCATAAATGGATTCTTCAATTACGTTGTAATTTATTGAAATGCACCTTTAAAAGCTGAGAGATCCCCAATCCTTCTGTCTTACGTCTGCTGATTTTCTGCTAATGAGATGGGTTTGTGTCGACTAAGAGGAATAAAATATTGATAATTTACCCAGTAAAGGCGACTCCAATCACCTTTGACCTTACACTGAATACACAATCTGCCCTTTCTCTCTGGTAGTGACCTCTCATGTCAGAAAAGAGAGGTCACTACCTCTCTTTTCAATATAAGCCTGCCCCTTATATTGAACGGGGAGGCTTCAATATAATGAAGCCTCCCCCTTCATTATATTGATTCCATCTGAACGAGCTTCAGCGAGCTGCTTTTGAACCTTCACAAATGCAGAACTGGTTTCTGTTACGGTAAAACTGATTCACCACTTTACTCTGCATCTGTCTGTAAGCTTCGGCTCTGCTCAAAGGGAACCACAAGCAGATTTGTTCCTCTATAAACGCTAAAGGGGAAGATAGCAAAAAGGGGGAGTGGGATGCAAAAACTACACACACACACGTCTCCGATCAATAAAACGTGGTCAGTGCTTTGAATTGTGAGTGCAGCCACAGCAGCATCTGGGCGCGCGGGGATCAATTTTTGCTGAGATACACACAAAGTAACAAAAGGCTGGTGAAAAAAAAAAGCAACCAGACACACAGCTACAGCTATAAAACAGAGCAAATTAAAAAAGGGGGACAGCAGGAAATAAACACTCGTCTTTTCTCTGCTCTGTAGCACTGCTGTGATATTTTGCGCCAAACCACAGTGTGCATAGAGACAAACCTCAGTCTCACAAATATGTGCAAACAGGGATTGCACTTGTTTTGCTTCTTTTAGGCATGGCTTATTATGATGAGCTTATTTTTCATTTGCTTCCTAAATTCAGCAAACAACATTTTAAGGGAGTACGGGAGGTGTGTACTGCCATAAATGACAGAGGGGCTAACAGAGAAACACACATCTGTTAACAAGCATCATATCCAGCAACAATAACTAAAAAGTTGCACCCCTAATCTTTAGCCCAGACAAGGGCGGCACAAAATCAGAAAAAAAAAAAGAATTATGATAGTATGGTTTAATAATGTGACATGGATATTAATTATAAAAAAACCCTATTTTCCTGTCCTTATTCTTAATTTTTTCTCATCACATTGTCCCCGTAATTCTTTGTAAGTTTTAGCATCCCAGCCACTAAAAGTATACATCAAGGTTGGGCAGAATTTGTATGCAATTGTGATTGCTATATTTGCAGATATTGATATTCTGGTATCCTCTGGTATTGTTGTTGTTGCTGCCTTCCCTGATCAGTCTCCACGCTTTTATTCATTTCTAGAAACATCCAGTTCGTGTGATGTCACCTTTGCCCCATGTGTTCTTCAGGTATTGATCATGGGCCATGAGATCTTACGATATTAAAATGTCACAGTGTATCTCGTCAAAAGGACGTGTGTGCCACAAAGCATCATTAGTTTGCTGTCAGCATGTGATTTTATCTGATGAAGTGTGTGCAAGTGACATGGGCCCTCGATGTGACAGTAAGTGCGTTTAGCTTCTTAGCTTGGACCAATTTATGGAGCTGCTATTTGAACAGTTGTTGGGTTGATATATGGTGTTTAGGATAGTAAGAACATTGTTTAAGAACGATTTGTGAAGACAATGAGAATTTGTTGACTGGCTAACTGTTATGCCCTTTTTAGATGTGCTGTTAGTAAAGTTTGCCTCTGCTTTGTAGCTTCCTTTAGTTGCTGAACTAAATAACTATTTCATTTAAGCTCCATTTGATTGTCTGCAGATTAAAATCCAAACTATGTTTTTTTAAAAAAAAAAAATTTTATTAGGATTATTAGCATTTTGTCCTTTAGAAAATGAAAGAAGGACAAAAGTCTGTAAAGTCAACTCGTCTTTTATTCCAGGTTTTCTTTTTTCCACACTAACGGAATCCTGGAAAACTCTAAAAGCCAATTAGATGGGTTTATTTCAGCTGCACGAACCCTAAACAGTGTTATCTAGTCCCTTAAAAATGTAGTAATCTTAATAGGCTCATTTCTGCCAGCAAAATACAGATTACACCAACATTGATCCTACAGCCCACTGTAACATTAACTCATAATGGAGATAGAACAGATTTACATAATTAAACAGAACTCCTTTCATGGCTGATTATTTGAAGATTAATCTGACACAATTGCATCTTAATTTTTAGAAATGATTTGAGACTAAAGGAAAATGTCGACCAACATTCACACTTAAGTCGGTCTGTGACGGGGGAGGGCTTCGTCAGAGATCAAAGAAAACATGTTGGGATAATGCAGCTTTGCCGTGACTGATGTCCCTTGGGAGAAACAGTGATTAACCTAATTGGTTTCCTCCTCCTGACAGGAAGTGAGGGAGTGAGGCCATCATGGGCCAGAACTGATTCAATGAAGTGAACCCCTGCTGCTGAAGAGAGGAGATGGGGAGGCTAAAATAAAGAAGAAAACTGGAACTGGAGAGTCAGCAACAGAGGAGGTTGTAGGCAGATGTTGATTTAATGTAGCCTCCGGTTCTGGGAACATTCTGTGAGTGAAAAAGTTATCTGAGGACATAAATAAATCCTGAAGTGATCCTGGATAGCCTATTGTTGGAGCGGAGGACGTTTACGTAACAGTGGAGGCATGGAAAGATGACGCAAAGACAACCCTATTAACTATAAAGAACTGAGTCATGTTCACCTCGCTCTTCCAACCGAATCCAGATTGGCTCACCTTGCACCGAGGAGCTGCAGAAGAGGAGGAGGAGGAAGAGCGACCTTTGGGACCTGGGCTACCTTCCGTCTCTCTGTCCCTCTGGTTGCAGTCGAGCCGGACCTGTCTCTCACACTCCAGGTGACAGGTGTAGCTGCAGTCTGATGGGACAGAAAAACACACATCAGTGCCTGCAGTAGCCAATCAGCGGGCAGGACTGATAAAATAACATAATTAATGCTCCCCCAGAGGAGTCCCACCGGTATCAGTGCAAGATGAGGAAAGTAGGCCAGAATTAAAACTTGATTCTTCATAAGAAGGAAATGGCTCCATCTAGTGGTTGAAGCCAGACTCACATTAGGGAGACCGACGCCTTAAATGATAAAATGTGTTTAGGTGCAAAAAGCGGTTTGACCCCAGATGCCTGCAAACAGAAAATAGAGAAAGCCAAAGAAAGTAATAATATTACTTAATAAATATTAAGTCAATTTTGTAAGTGAACATCTCAATAAGCCTCTTCTGATGCAGGTCTATTGAAAAACTCATAATGGATTTATAAGATATAATGTAGAGCTGTGTTAAATGACTCTAATGTACTACAGCAATGAACTGACTCTTAAAGCTTTTAAGTGATTAAGTACAAAGCAGTTTCCCCAATATACAATATTCAACTCTCATCTGCTTCTGGTAAAAAATAAATAAATAAATAAAAAACACGGATCAAGCTACTTCCACAAAAAAAAACTCTTAAAATAGTTGTCTTTTGTTCTCCGCTTTTAGGCTAGCTCTATGTGGGTCTGCCTGCTTATGCCTCCCAGACTTTCTTGTGGTCAGAGGTTTTTCCCAGCCTCAGATCTCACTTCTCCTCAATGACACAACGGCAGAAAAAAAGAAGAAAAAACAGAGACCATAAAACTGCCCAGGCCAGAATAGCTCTCCTCTCGGGGGGAGTCAAATAATCCTCAAAAACACTTTTTCGCTTCCTCTTATCATTTACTGAAGTGGCCTTTTTCTTCTGAAATTTTATTTAATCAAAAGCAAGTAACTCCAAATAACTAATAGAAGGTGAAAGAGTAAAAAAAAAAGAGATAAAATTGCAAAAGTAAATTTTGTTTTGCTGTTTTTTTTAATTGACATGCTAAAATAGTACAGGTTCATTAGATATTTTAAAACATTAATCCTCATATTACACTCATATTTAACCCTTTGTCTTCAAGCTTTTCAGTTTTTTTGTAGGGATTAAACATGCTGCTAGGTAGATTTGTGTTTTTGAGCTTAATGTATTTAACCAATGGTCAGTAAACTGATAGAGAAAAATGCATGGCTTCACTACAGCAATGTTTCCAGGGCCAAATGGCCTTGTAACCCTCTTCATTCTGACAGATGCTTTGTTGCTTTTTTAGATCATTTAGACATTTTTTGTTACCTAATGAGTGATATTGAGTTATTCCAGTCCTGGGTGTGGTGAATAAATTAATTCACCACACAGGTAATTTATGATTTAACAAGAGGGAAAGCTTGGACCAATTTATGGAGCTGCTATTTGAACAGTTGTTGGGTTGATACAACTGTATCAACTATTGATACAACTATTATCAATAGTTGTATCAGTTGATACAACTATTGAGCAAGAACAAGAACATGTTCTTGTTCTTTTTTTACAAGACTATGTTGGTTTGGATATCAATTTTTCTTAAACAAATGAAATCCTCAGTTAAAACTTTATTTTGTATTTAAGTTGTCTTTGTTTGTGATGATCTGAAACACTGAAGCAGGACAGAAAAACAGAAACAGATAAATATGCAGGGTGGAAAATACCTTTTCACAGCCCTGCATACGATATTTAGCCAAAAAAATCTAATATATATTAAAAAAAAAACACAAAAGAATTGTACATTTTGGCCAGTTAAGTACCAACAAACTATTTGACTGGATAGAACATCACAAAGAGATCATATTTCAGCCATCTGATGGATACTAAAACAAATAATTTCCTGAAAAAATAAGATAAGCCACGTTTTTCCCTTTCTCTGTCAACATCAGTGACCTTTTCCACTGGGAAAAACATATTGGCACCATGACTTGGTGACTTGCACTGAGAACAAAGATTCCTTTGGTTAAAATCCAACTTAAATGACTTTTTTCCCCCTGCGAGATATAAACTTTGAATAAATACAAGAGAGTTGTAAAGACAGGGCGACTCCTTCAACTATTTAGCTTTGGCGAAAAACAAAGAAGGAAGATGTGACAACACATGGCATAATATATACATATAAGGAAGACACTGATAACTGAAGGTGCCTGCACTGGAACAGGAGGACAGATATAAGTATGTGTGAATGACAGCGACTGGATTGGCAGATAAACCGGGAGAAGGAAAAGACGCTGATAGGTGGGGATGTGTCGACCAGAGGGAAGAGTTCAGATAAGAGGATACGCCGCTCATGACATTTGAAGGTCAGTGCAGGGAGACAGTCAGAAAGGAAGCTGAAGGGAAAGGAAAAGAGAGACTCCTTTTCCTGTCTTTGATTTTCCCTCATCCATATTTACACTGGCATCACCTCCACGTCTAACGTTTACACTTGTATTCCTATCGGAGCCAACGGAACAACCCGATCATAATGTATCAGGCATCTAACTCATTTTGCCTTCATTGGTATCAGTTCAACCCTGAAACGTGAGCGTTACAAAACTCAGCAGAGAGTCTTCACATTGCTTGTTTGCAGCGGCGTGACGGTATGAAGACTTCTATGTTGTACTCCAGAGAGAGAGTGCAATAAAGGGGAGAAACCGCGGCAGGTGATCCGGGAGGCATTCAGCCAGTCACGGTGTGGCGACATACATGTGGGTGAAGTGCAAAATAGAAGTGAAAGAAACGTGAAATAGAAGAAGTAGGGATGGATTTTCTTGTGTAGCTTGTTAAGTCATGTGTGTTGGTTTGTTGGTGTTTCTTGGGCGAAGAGAGGGGTTTCCCCTTTTCACTTCAATGGAAATTTCATAACCCCCCTGTCAGATAGAGAAGTTAAGTTGGAATTTCTGACTCACTTACAGGAACTACTGACATTTATTTTATTGGGCCAAGAACAACTTTTTACTTCATATTTTTACTTTTGTTTGTGGGGGGAAAAATTACCTCAACTGGGAAGTTGGCCTCCTCGTAGTTTGCTCTCTTCTGCTGAAAAAGCGCCACTTATGGGATTAGAAAGTTTCTTTAAAAAACAACCAATCCAGCTATTGTCTTATGCTTATTAGAGGTCGGATCACAGAGGTAACAGGCCCAGGAGGTACACCCAGACATTCCTGGTTCCATCGGCACTCCTACTATTTCTGGTGGATCCCAAGCTGTCCCTGTAGTGGCAGCGCCAGAAAATGTTCATACTGACTCAGTGGTGGCCAACACCTGATCTGTGCCAGAACCATTTTGAAACACAAGATCCACATTGTCCAAATAATTCACTATTCCATCAATTTTATTCATTTAAAGACAACCTATACACACCTATTATTTGTAAATTTATGTTGTCCAAGCATATGTCACTGCTTATTTGGTCTGCATCAGAGTTCGGTTGGGCATTTTCAACTCTACAAACGAATCAAAGTTTCCAAGCAAACGAGCTAAAGTTCAATTAAAGTGGACTAAAAAGGACTGGTGTGAATGCACCCTTAGTTTCTTGTCTATTCTCAAATTAATTTCTTCCTTCCTTTTTGAGATTTTTGGCCAATTTCCTGTTGTCTACTTTAAATGACTTGATGCATGATTTTGAACATAGCACCATGTTGGTTTGAACATGATGCATATGCAATGACCATAGATAAAGGAACAGGTACAAACATATTTTTTACACTATGGTCCAGTATAAGTAAGATAGGTCACACAAAGGCTGTAATGAACTTGCACCATAAACAATCATCAGCATCCAATCTTCCAGTGCAGTGTTGATGCCAAGAGCCGTGTGTGTTGTCCCAACATGATTGTTGACTCTGGTGTTGTGTGTCACTCTGATGAACCGGTCTAGCTTGTTTCTGCTTTGCAGAAAAAGAACCATGTACCTCCTGACTCTTGCCTCGACAGTGAGATGCAGGGCGAGGAGAAAGGCACGTCTTCAGAAACGTGCATCAGTGGAGCCGAGAAGAGGAAGGGAGCTCCGACCTGCACTTAGTAAAGATCCATTTGTGGAGGCTGTGTTAACTTCAACTGTGGCAGGGGTCGATAATCAGTTGGAAGATGGGAAACGGGGGACTTTGTCTCTCTCGCACAAGACACAGCAATTCTTGTCTGCATTCCTAAATGCATCTCTTTTTCTTCAGTCTCCCATGAAGCCCAAAGATCCATCTTCATTTGAAGTAACTTGAAACATCGCTATGTGCAATCACTAAATGGGCTGAGACAGGAATTACAAGATGAGGGGATGCGGGTGGTTGTTTTTCTGTTCCTGTGAGACAGTGGGTGTGGGACAGATTAGCAGTCTCTCTCAGGTTAAAGAGGATGTCTGCATGGCTGCAGATAGAGACGTAGGGGTTATTATACTTACTGCAAGTCTGGTTCAGGATGGAGATGTTGTGGGGTTAGATAGCTTTAACATAAGGGGCAGGGATACGAACACCGATGCTAATGAATCTAAGCTGTGTAAGAAGGACCCGAAAGCAGCTTAGAGGGTCTTTGGAGGAACGTTTAACTAGTCTGATCCTATCACAGCTGATTTGGAGTTATTATTCATGTTCTCCCATGTGTGAATTGTATACACAGACACACCATGCATCACACGCTCCGTTTTTCCTTACTGTTAGTATTTAAAGGTATTACTTGCTTCCGTTTTTAAGCATACAGCCTCGCATTTATCTCTGCTCCTTTTGCAAACACATATTCACAGAAAAAAATCCCTTTGTGCGAGGACCCGCCAGACATAAACACACAAGTGTAATCCTCAAAAGCTTCATCAAATCTGACCCCCTTCCTCCTGACATCTGTGTTTGTTTATCCATACTGGAGCTTCATAATTGATAGCGAAGAGTCTGTCTTCTTCCTCGTTCTTTAAATACTGATCTGTGTGGATACAGATGCTCCCACAACACACACGAAATGTTGGCATCATTGAGATTCAGAAATATAGCTGTACAATTAAATGTACGGTTCCAATGCATTTTCTATCTCAAGATTTATTTTACATTTTTCATCACATTGGATATTTAAGTACAAACTTTTACCTGCTTGTCCAACGTAACGGTGAAGTTTACTTCTGGTTTTGGCAGTGTGGTAAAGAACTATTTCACTTCCTCTTTTGCCATCTAGACAAATTTAGATCAGCTCTTATTTCAAATATGAAATGTCAAAATTTAGACTGGGTTAATCTATGCTAAATGCAGGTTTGCCACAGTGCAGTTTGTGATACCCTTCTTATACATTGGACTGATTTGTTTGGCATCTAAACCACAACCAACTTGGAAACCCAATCTAAGAAGGTCTGGAGGCCCCAAAGTAGTGAACTGTGTTCATAAAAATGCTGGTTGTCTGTTGTCAGCTTATAAACTAAAAAATAATCAATGAGTCGGACTAAAACCTAAATTGTGTTGTTTCAAATGCCAAAATAAAAATTATACTACCTCCCTATAAATTGACGCGAAAGCTCCCCATTAAAATACGGGAATGATACACACAAAATCCATCTTTTGCTGAAGAAAGATTTTCAAACATTTATAACTCAATTCAATAAATTACTACTAAACCATCCAAGTTCATAAATGTGTGCACAAGCATACTTAAAACTGTAACCATTCATATCTAGTTACATGTGTGACTTTGTGCTGAAAATGACTGAGTCCCATAAACAGGATTTTATCGACTTACAGTCAGCAAAGACTGCCCTGTCCAGATGACATGAGCTGTAAGGACATGTCATCTGCTTTTCCCTTAGGAAAACTGCTGGTCTATCACAGGGCACAGATAGTCGTGTTCACCAATTTTCCTTCTACTTTTCCTGTTTTCAGCTTGGGACAAATGAATCAACAGAGAACAAAAGCTGAAAATAGTCAAGTCAGGGAGGATTTGGCCTTTCACGATGAAAGAACTTTGGTTTAGTTTGGCTGTTTTGTGTTGTGGTTTCTATTTCAGTCAGTTTTTGGTGGTTTTTGTATTCTGGTGTATTTTGGTATTTACATTCTGAGTCATTCCTGTGTTGCTTAGTTTTTCCCAGGCCATATGAGCAGTCACTAGTTGAGGTCTGTGCTTTGTACCACAGTCTAACCTGCCCATAGTTGGATTTCATCACTGGCTTGACTCTCCTTTTGTACTTTTACAGTTTCATTTTAAGGTACTCCCTCATTTACCATCCGGCTGGCCTCTCTTGGGTCTTTTACGACATGCGCTGTTAAGGTCAACCAGATAGATCTGGTAGATTTTACATTAATTGGTATGACTGTTAAAGATATATGAAATAAATGACTCCTGCATTGCAGTACCACGAATGCACACTGAGAAACTTCAACCTCCAACCTTTAATTTGAGGTTTCTTCACTCAGCTGGGGAAGAAAATCACATATTGAGAATTTGTGATTTATGAAACATGTCTTTACGTACTGTATAAAATTAAAATAACTTTTAAATTCCTTCCCTGTCTTTGTGTTTCCTCTAACTTAAACTTTGAGGTTTCTTCACACATTAACTCCATCCACAATGATGAGTGTTGTCAACAGGTCAGGGGCAGGATGTGTGTTCAGGAGTGACCAAGCCAAAACAAATGATGACCGACAGGCAATTTCTCTATGCATCTTCAGTGGCAATAAACACGGTGCTCGGCTTATACTGTAGAAGCTTCACTCTTAAAGTTCTTGGTTACCATAAAGATTCAGCCACCCAACCTGCAGCTGAACTGGAATTAGGCTTAAGGGATGAGATACCTTTACTTTAAATCCCTTTTAACTCACTGTTTACGCTTGGAAGTAAAGGGATATTATCCATCCATCCATTTTCTTACACCCTTGTCCCAAGTGGGGTCGAGGGGACAGAAGGATATTATAAAGACCATTAAAGTTAGCCCTGAAACCTGTGCATACTCATACAGAAGAAACTCTAGAAAACCCCAAGAAAACCTCTAGACTACTGTGTTTCCTGGAAAAGCACAATTTAGTTTGCAGGAGAAATGTCTCTGCTTGAATTAAAAAAAAACACTGTGTGTGTGTGTGTGGACTTCTGATTGTTAGCACTTTATCAGATCAAAGAGATAACTTTCTCGCTCAAAGTAACCTTTGAATTTCTCCGCATGCGGCCCGTTGATGTTAAACTCTCTGAAACGCATCTTTTATAAATGTTTGAAAACACTCAAATATGCAAAAATCCTAACAGAGTAAACAATTCAAGATGTGAAGTGTCCAGTTTGTCCAGGTTTTTATTCTTTAAAGGGATTAACTGGGTTTCCTTCCAGGGAACGCCGTCTATAAATAGCCCTTATCAGTCTGCAGTGAGCCTGCGCTGGTGAAGCTGCTTCTTAGGCTTTGAAGGCTGCAGCATGACGTCACTCAGGTTGAGTGGTGGTGATGAAGTGCTCCCTGAGTCATGTTTGGTCAGGGTCTTATCACACTCACACAGAAGGTCACACACACACACGCACAATAAAGTGTGTGTGTTAAATCTTTTGCTTTAAAGATTTGTGTCATTCTGTCTGTGGGTGAATCAATGAATCTGCAGCATCCAGCCATTATTCGCTCCCTGCCTCTTTTCACCCCGGTCGCACTTCAGGCTAATGTTACATCATGTATTCATCGCCCTCTAGAAAAAAGAATACAACAACAAAAAAAAAACACATTAGCTCAGTCCTTTATTTGCGTAAAACATGGGGAAAATCAATGCTGTCCAGCCTATGGTAGGCTCCATCTATTCTCAAATTTCTGTCAGACAGAACAGAGTCGATATCATAATTCACTTACGGGGGATTTTAGAGGCTCAAACTGAAAGTGTGTTTTGGATCCGTCTGAGTGAAACGGCGACTTTCTGGAGGGGCAAAAGAAACTGCAGCTGCCAGCTGACCTTTTTCACTTGTTTGTTTCCAACCAGTGAGCGGGCCGGACCCTGATGATGGGTGGAATGTATGGAAGGCCAAAAGTGTCACATTGAAATGAATTATCTTTTATGTGATAACTTCAATAAGCTTGCAAAGTATTACAATTAATAACTAAATTGGTCAAAGTTTTTTTTAATAATTAAATGTGAGAAATGTAAAAAAAAAAAAACAAAAAAAAAACCTTTCATATTAAATAAACATAAAATGGGTCATAAAATGGTTTTCTACAATTTAACCCCGCATGGTGATGCTGACACTGAAATAATAATAAAATATATAATTATGAACACATAATAGTTTAAAAATAGTATAAAATGAATTTTTACATTTATTTACGAAAAACATTTTTTTAACTATTGATAACTGTATTTAATTAACAATTATATCTAATTTGATCAGATTTCTTAAATGAGTGAATATTTATTGATCCAATATCTATTAGATTCTGGAATGTGGTGAGTAGATACCATCTTCTCTTACACAAAAAGCCACAGGAATGGATCAGTCAATAGTGTTTTAGAGACAAAGGCTAACACGGTGTTTCGAGGCATGGCTGTTCAATAGTGTACAGAATGGTCGACACAAAACAGAAATATTTTGGCCTACAGCGCAGCTCAACTTGTCAACT
Source organism: Poeciliopsis paucimaculata (assembly GCA_903067055.1). NCBI lineage: Eukaryota > Metazoa > Chordata > Actinopteri > Cyprinodontiformes > Poeciliidae > Poeciliopsis > Poeciliopsis paucimaculata. The sequence goes on from CAEGAD010075858.1 coordinate 28,373, forward strand.
CATCAACTTTGTCTCTTCCCTCAGAGTACAGACTCCCGTTCTCATCATGACAAACATGAGGAGATATAATTTGCCGTTGTCATACCTGAGTTGGTAAGCAGGGATCCATTAGACGATGATCTTCGAAGGATCCTCAAGCTGTCGCTCCAGGAGCGAGACTTGGGCAGCCTCTTCAGCAGCCGGCCCAGCCGCCGTGACACATGGCCGAAGCACGCGCTACCGGCATCCACTTCTGAATCCCCCTGGACTTCCTCCAGACACAAGGACACCTGGCCCAGAAACGCCCTCCCCACTGGTTCGACTCGCCCCAGTCCTTCCCCAGCCTCCCGTTTGCCCTCCTCCTTCCCCGGGTGGAGGGGTGCTATCTGTGCCATGGATGGAGCATGTTGACACCATCCGGTGGGCACCGTCCGGTGTGCGTAGCCGTCGCTGGATCGCCTGTCCTGTCGCCGGCTGACCCTGTCCCTTTGTGGACTGCCCCAGCGCCAGCCCACCAGCTGCCCCCCTCTGCCATCCCAGCGGAGCCACTCTGCCACCGGTGCCACGCTCCGAATAAACAGCCCCCTCTCCACACGCTCTGCCACCCCTCCACCTGTTCTCCACACAGAGTCCCCTATGCTCCCACCTCGTGAACGGTGCACCTCACACCTGAGCGTGGAGACGTGAGACCTGAATCTGTGCCGGATGGCTTGTTCCTCTCTCGTCCTGCTGTTGCCACTGCTCCCTCATCCTCTCTCTGTGTCTACTGCAGCACCCACACACTCTGCAGTATCAACCAGCCAGCTTAAAGAGACAGACACCCCCAAATACAAACACTCCTCTCAAAGCTCCTCTGCTACTTTCTCTCCTCTTTTTTTCCCTAACAACAAACACATCTACCTCTTCGTCAGTGATCGATTTTCATTCAGCAGCCATTTCACTGACTCCAGAGAGGCGATCACTGACACCGTCTTGTCTCTTATCCCTCTTTTCAGTCTCCTCACTGAGGGGAAGTGAGTCAGCCAGTCTCTTTCGCACCACAACAGTGGAATATTTCGTCTGTGCAAAGCGAACGCATCGTGTGGGATGAGCTGACGCGCGGTCCGTCGGTTATTAATATGCTCTGTGAAGAGGAAAGAAGAAGAGCCACATGGAGTTATTCTCCTGTCCTACTTCTGAAACAGAAGAAACAGGACGATGTGCTCATCACTTTGACTCACGGTTATTATTACATAATCACAAGCAAGGTCATCAGAAGTAGGTTTTTGCACCGATGGAGCAGCTGTCCAATTCTGTGTTCCTGGTGGAGGAAATGCATTCTTTTTATGTGCTATCTCTGGTGTAAGACAGGTCTGCAGTCCTCAGAACAGTATCCAGCCAAGGGCATCCTAAAAATAAACTTCATTGAAAGTCACCACTGTTCTTCAATGCAGACGGCACTGGAGATGCAGCAACCCTTATGGTTTAGATTTGAAGAAAATGTCCTAACCCTTTGAACTTGTACACAAAGGAGAACCTAATTCTGAAGTGGAAAAAAATATATATTTTCTTTTAACACTTTATAGAAGCTGGTAGAAGTCTCTACCAGCTTTGCTCGTCTAGAGACTAGAAGTGTTAGCCTGTTCTTTGCAAAATGGTCAGTCAGACTGGATGCAGATCGTCTTTGAACAGCTATTTTCAAGATTTTCCACAGATTTGCAATTGGATTTAGATCTAGGTTTTGACTAGGGCACTTTAAAACATCATTGTGCAACTCTGACTGTATGTTCAGGGTCATGGTTCTACTACAAGACCAGGTTTTCCAGCCACTACATGATGGTGGTGTTTCTGCCACCATCATGTTTTAAAGAGGCTTGTGACGATTTGTAAACATGGCTTCTCCTGACACTGGCTTTCTTCTAGCCTCTGTCTCATTAAGAACGAGATTTGTGAACTCCATGAGTCGTCCTGTCAACAGGATCTCTGCAGCTCCTCCAGATTTACCATTCGCCTCTCGGCTGCATCTGCAATTTTTTGCTCCTCTTGCCAGGTCAGTAGGTTTAGGTAGAGAGCCATCTCTCAGCAGGCTTTGAGATGTGCCGCGATCTTTTCATTTTCAAATGACTGAACAGATCTCTCCCGAGATGCCTAAAGGGTGATATATAATTTTATAATGTCAAAGTGCTTGAAACTTCTCCACAACTCTCTTCTCTGATCTGTCTGCTATGTTCCTTCCTCTTCATGATGCTGTTTGCTCACTCAGGCCTTCATAAAGCAGCTGGGACACACTAACATATATAATAATTGACCAATATCTGAAGGCAGTTGGCTGTACTAGGTTTTATTTATGCATATAAGGAAACGGTGGTTGAATATCAATGCACATTACTTGTTTTCAGATTTTTCTTTCATTTTCCATCCACTTTGTAATCATTTATTTTGCACGAGAATCCTGTAAAGGTACCATAAATGCAAACGTAAAACACAGCGGAATAAGCATGCAGCTGATTTTGACAGACATATTAGCTCTGATGGAAAGTTTAGGCTGAAATGTGTGTTGCCTTACAGTTTCTCTAGACGTGAGGGTTACGTGCCGTTTTAACACCTCCCCTCCACCCGCATTTCCCTTCGTGTGGGGATTTCTGAGCGTGAAACGGTCGAGCAGGTTCTTGATTCAAGGCCCACTCTGTGTAAACTAAAGGAAGTGGTTGGATCAGGAGGCGATGGGGTTTAAGAAAATCACACTGAAAACTCCTTGAAGAGATATCTGGAAGGTCACAGAGCACGCAAGAGGCAGAGAACCATGAAGGATCTGTGGCAATGTGTGAGCTTCCTATGTGGTGAAGCTCAGATAGGGAGCTACAGTATGTGAGCTTCTTATGTGAGGCATAGGAAGCTCAAATTTAGAGTATATAATCACACTCTAAATTTAGAGTGTTGTTTGAGACTGTGTATTTCATGATTTCAAATTCCAACATGTCTCTCCGATATGTATAATAGGTATTGATAGTTGCAGTAGCATACTGTCTATTTGCACTGTGAGCAACAAATACAAAGCTCCACTGGCTTTTCGATTTGCGAAGGAAAATGGCTAAATTGGGAGAGACGGCATTCCAAGATCTCAGTTCCAACTTGTGACGTAAATGGAACATACTCGAATGTTTAAGCTTAAAATCCAATTTGTCTGCATCAAAACTATTAAACTCAATACTGTGCAAAACCAATATGAGTTTCCATGTGATGCCCAAAAATACAATCTTACAACCAGTAAGATTACAAAAAAAACATTAGCTATCAACATCTTCATCTTAACAAAAGTCTATGTTGCAGTGGGATATATTTTTATTAATAATGGAAATATTAATAAAAATATGAGGTTTGCATTTGTTTTGGTGCAGCAGATTTTAAACGGTGAACTGAAATCATTTTGGTCATTGCTTACAAAGTCTGTGGTCTGCTGTTTTCAGCTGAAAAAATAGGAACGGTTTAGAAAGAACATTTTTAGGCACAGACTGTGTGACAATGATGGAAACTGATGGCACTTGAAATACTTTTACAGTCTGGAATGTATTTAAATATGGTTATTGTCCATGTGACATTAGTGAAAAATATATATAATCATGCTTAATTTTATCCATGAACGAACTCATAATGCATGTTTTAAGACATAACTGATCATTACATGTCTTCCTCTGCTGTTGGGTGCTAAACCCCGTTGTTAATCAGCGGGTTTCAAATAGCTACTGTTTAAAATGTAGCAGTCTAGAAGCATGAGACCAAACAAAGGAGACCACCAAATCCAGGAGTCAAAGCTCTGGATCCACAACAGTATGAGAGCCTGAAAACATTAAATCACATATTAATCTGACATCTGACTGTAATCCCAACGACTCTATTCCTGGGATTTAATCCTAGACAGGAGACATTCAGAGCTGGGATTATGGCGGCTGCCATTCCCAGACCATTCCCGCTTAAATCTCCGAGATGACGAGAATCAACAAATTAAATCAAGGAAACACATTTGCAATGTTAAATGAAATAACCCAGAATAAGACTTTTTATATTAATGATTTTTTATGTTTTATGTTGTATGTACTGTATGCAAACCATTAAACATTAGACTTTTAATGCATTTAAAAAAAACACCAACTAAGTGTCTACATTTATGTTTTTGGACAGTGGGTGGAAGCTGGAATTAAATTAACATTAAAGACCTTCTATAAACTCACATGACTGCCTATTTCGATACTTGCCAAATATAAATTATTATCCATTAATATGCACAGTGGAATCCGTCTCAATGCTACACAAAAGCTAATATCAACACCCTTAATTATTTCCGCTCTTGGGAGACACAGCCAAACAGCACCAAGAATAATGAATGTCCCTCCTGGATTGGCTGCTTCGCAAACGCCAGCCAATAATGTGTTAACTAGCACTGCGCTGATATATTTCAGTTTAATTTTCCGTGAGTAGGTGTATTATTTCTGCAAATAACTTGGTATCAGGTTGAATAGGCGAATTCTGAACTGTGGCTAGGCAGGAGTCCATTGTGCTTAAAAACCAAGAGAAATAGCTTATTGCTTTGAGCGGAAAAGACTAGAAAAAAACAATGCAAGAAAAACAATGACTGATGACTGGGGTCTGTGAGTTTCCTCACACTCTGTTCAGTTTATAGAGTTAAAAAGCTTCTCTTCAGCATGAGTCTGCCTGCCTTTTGATTCATCAACAGATGATGGCCGTTAAACCTACGGGGTTGGGTGAGCTATGCTTCATTTTCTGCCCAGTTACAGTCAAATTAAAACACATGGTGCAATTTTTTTTGTGCACTGCCTGTCTTGTGTTTTCTAAGTGGGAACGCTATATCACCCATGACACTCTCATCTCACTGTCAAGATGAGGAATGAAAATAAAAACTGGAAAAGCTAAACCCACAAAGATGAAAGGCAGCAGTGGAGTCAGACGACGAGGCTGGGCGAAGACGTTGGACTGACAGATTCCTCTGGAGGGCAAGGCCACAGGAGTCCCAGTGGGACCAGCTTCTGTAGGCTTCATCTGCAAGCAGGCTGCAGCAAACTGAGGGAGGGCGATAAATCCGAGAAGTGCCGACGGAGCAAAGCAACCAAAACAAAGACGCAGAATAATGTTTATGGCTACAAATCTCCGTCTCTCGTCCTCTGTTATTTGATGGGAGTAGAGGAAAGGCAATTATGTGTCCATGTGTGCTGCTGCTATTTTGACACATCTGTTTGCTTTTCTTTTCTGAGCATAGCCCGAAAGGACCAACTTTGTGTTGTTGCCCTCAGGACTCTGCAGAACTCGCACCTCTGATAGCATCGCAGTGAAGCGAGCAGAGGTTCACTGACAGCTGGCAACAAAGCACGGCAGCTGTGCCTTCCACAAGCTTTCATACCCTCGAAGGTTTTTTCATGTTTTGTCAGATCACAACCAAATACTTTGAACAATTCACTGCCTTCCTGCTCTGTCATAAAGCCCAGATTTGTTGAGTGAACGACTAGTAACTCACTGTTTGAGAAGTTGAGACCTTGGGATATTGGTTTATGCTCTAATCCAGCTGTAAACGTCTCTAAGGCGCTACATCATTGACCTGTCTGCTGTGTTCATTGGTCTTTATAATGCAGCTTGTTACCTAATGGTCTAAGCCAGCACAAAATATCACAAAAATAAACCCATCATTGTATCAGTGTGTGCAATATTCACATAGCAAATTACTGATTGGAGCGCAGTAATTGTTGGCTACTGTATTCCAGGAGTTATTAACTTGCATTTTACATGCTAATTCAACATTTAGCCAAGTGAATAGAACTCAGGTGTTTTGAAACAGAGTGTCTGTCATAGAAAGCCAATAAAATACACTCTAGCTCGCGGTTTCAACCTGAGAAAATGTGAATACTTCTACAAGGATTTGTAACCACTTTGATCCACAAAGAAAGAAGTTCTTGAGCTGTGAAGAAACTGTGTGTCCGTCCGCGTCTCCCTCTGTGTGATTAATGCTCCAGTAGTCTCTGCTCTTGCTTCAGCGAGCTCCTGCTGCTAGCACACTAAATCAGACAGCTCCGCAGTGCTGGACCAACTCGTGCTCTTTTCTTCCATTCCGCATCCACGTCTCTCCTCTCGCAGATCCTTTGTCTCTCTCCATCCCCATCAAGTTAGCAGCACTTTTTCAGAGAATCTAACTTCTCCTTTTTTTTTTTTATTTCCACTGATTCATTATCTGTTCCCTTCTCTACTCCCTACTTTCATCACTTTCAATCAGTCCCCCGTTTGGTTCATCCCACGCTGCTCTGCAGACGCAGCCTCCCTGTCACAGATTGTTGCTGACACAATGCTTGCTCAGCAACCTCACATTTACACACAGACGTTCACACATACAGTACATGGGTGGCGTGGAACGCACAAAGGTTGCTTGGTGTTGAGTTAAGTGTTTGCGGCAAAACAGCGGCGGTGTGTTTGCCTGTAAACATGTTAAGTCATGACCAGGTCAAATTAGCCTGGCTAAACCTTTCTTTGTCTCACAGTAGAGATTAAGTGGTGACCTGACTTTCTACAAAACAAGTCAAATTAAATCAGGGCTTCCCCTTTATGAGTGGGTTTTTTAAATTACAATCAATGTGTGTTTATGTATCAGATGGGGGGTTTCCTTGCATTTCATTTTATTTATTAAAAATGGCTACTTTGTTTCAGAAAATAGAAGTCCACATAAAAAAAGGTGATTTTTATTTTTAAAAATGCTATCGCCTTTCAGATCGTCCACTACAGTCAGTAAACTAAACCCCCACATATCATTAGCTCTGATGTTTTCGTGCAGCTAATCAAAGCTGCAGAAAGCGTCTCTTTGCAGCATTTTATTGTTGCAGCTTGAATTCCAGTCTCTGTCCTCCAGTTACTTTCTGGTGAGAGTGGGAACACTGGGAGGCAAAGCTGGCTGGACAAGATAAAGGGATTTACGCAGAAGGATTCTGGTTCAGTCTGAGGAGTAATATTGGATATATCCATACCCAACACACTTATCGAGATGCTCCATTTCTTGAGTATAAGCAGAGTCGACCCAAGGCACAAAACCTAAGCTGCAGCTCAGCGAATCTCCTCCTACCCCAGCCCAGCAGGAAGCCCCAAGAAATGCTTTGACGGCTGAAGTCAGAGCTTTAAATTTGCTGTTAAGGTTGGACGAGATTAGATGTATACTTATATGTATATATATCTCCTTCTTCAATCATAAATCCTTGATATAGGATTTAAATAAATGAAATCACAAGGTCTGAATGAGAATAAAAACAGAAAGATATTGAAAATAGCACATTAAAATAGATGGGAACAAGACATTACGGCTAAAACATGGCCAAGATTGGTCACGTATATAAGCAATATTTCTCAAATGTTCTTAACTTTTATTGAGCATGCTTTAAGCATAAATTGCCAATCTTTCCTCTACAAACAGAGCGTGCAAAGTTCAAATGGCAAATTTACTGGAAACCACTTGAGCTGCCACCTCTGTCTCTGATGGAGTCATATTTTGTGGACAATACAGCAGACTAATAAGAGTAAGTTGTGACACGAGCAAGCAACTGTGTGCTGTTATGTGTTTAATAGAAGAATGTGAATCAGCATTGAACTTAGATCTAATTCCACAAGGCGTCCCACGCGAATCTGGACCGCCTCTGTCGCCAAACATCAGTAGAAATCAGCTTGTCATCTTGCCCTGGATGCCCTTCACTCATATGATCCGACACTGAACCAGATGGAACTCTTTTGTTTTCAATATCAAGTGAAATGCATGTTTAGGAACCACGTAGTCATCAGTCATTATCACTTACTTTGACACTTGAGTCCCTGCGCTGTGATCTGTCTGCTGCAGGCGTCACACCAGTCCTGCCTCACCGGCTTGGTCTCGAACCGGTGTCCTTCCCCTCTCTCTGCCCTCACTCGGGGGTCCATCTCTCGGGGGAAGATGGACCAGGCCTCCCTGCGGTGAGGCTCGGCGCGGGCCAGCTTCACCACGCCGGTCTTGCCCTGCGTGAGCCGCTCCAGCGGCGGCCCGCGGCGCTCTCCGGGAGGCGAGACCGCGGGTGAATTGCTCTGTTGTCCGCCGTGACCGTCTCCATTCCGGGAGCCCCGTCTGCCATGCGACGCGTCCCGGTGCCGGTGTGCTCTTCTCGGTCTGTTGGTCGTACCGCTTGGCATGGCGCAGACTCCAGGCTCCTTCAGCGAGCCCCCCCTGCGACAACTCGTGTTTTGGTTTGGGTCACACCTCATATGGCCATTGGTGATGTGCCCGGCCGTCCCTCGGGCAACGCTGCCGCAGCTGCCCGCTTCTCCGTCCTGCGTGGGGCTACGTGGCGCTTGGAGGCCGGCTGAGGCGCCGCATCCTCCGGCGGGCATCATCCCTCCGGCCGGTCCTGGACGCCGTAAAGGATGAGTTCGCAACTCCTCTTCGGCAGCGTCCGCGCCGCTCCTGGCGAGCATCGTCTTCTCCCAGGACGACCTCCTCGGCAGCGTGATTTTCTTCTTGGTGCCGGACAGTTTGAAGAGCAGGACCGGCGGTTCCGAGTCCAGTCTGTGTGGAGCGGGCTGCTGCCCCACCACGCTCACAGACGCCATTACGCTGTGTAGGTATGTGGCAGCTGAGTGCTTTCAGTCCGTGCGCTGAATGTAAACTCAGCTCCCGCCAGTGACAAATCTGTTGCGGTGACGCGGGGGGGGGGGGGGGGGGGGGGGGGGTTTTAAATGCCGGGGGCGCGCCCCCCCTTCGCGGCGGGGGGCGCGCGCGCTCGCGCACAGGTTCACCCTGAGGTTTTAAAAAAAGAG
>CAEGAD010075859.1:0-24148 GCA_903067055.1 Poeciliopsis paucimaculata
AAATTATATGGAGAGAGCATAAATGTCATTAAAAAATTTTGGCTTAAAAAAATTTTTTTTTATAAATATATATTTTTTTTTTTTTAAATTATTTTAAAAAAAAAAAAAAAAAAAAAAAAGATTTAGAAACATGTGGCTTATCACACTTAATTTATGATTTTACAAGGGGGCCAAATGCATTATGTGGTTTTCATTGCATTCACAGCTGTCCACCAAGAAATAAAAATAAATCGCCCAAAACTTGCATTTTGCACTTACTCAGGTTATCTGATGATATGGAACAAGTAGGTGTAACCAGAAGCAAAGACAGAAGGAATCTGTTAGAGAGGAGTGACATTTTCACAGCATTGCACTTAAAACGGAAACAGGTCTGCGCTGGCTGGTCATCGCATGACTCCTCAGAGCTGGCCTTGGCATGTCGCACTCCTTCAATTTGTCACCTTAGTGGCTCAGCCTCAGGTCTTTGATTAAAATAAGAAGAAGAAGAAAAAAATAAGATAACCAAGTCTGCACAGGCTTTTAAACGGGCTCACTCTCTAAGCACTCGCAGCGTGCCATCCCAGCAGATGTCAGTGTTTCGCGGCTTATTCAAGAAAAAAAAAAAAAAGCACAGACGCTGCAGTGTATGTATAGCTGAGCAAATAGCAATCACAGCCCTTCTGCGATTCATTTCAACCAAAAAGGATTTGCTCAGCCGGCAACAGTCTGAAACTGCAGGGAGATTTGCTCCGAAGTTAACATGTAAAGAGTGTGCACAGCAACTTGATGAACGTGGTGAGGAGGAACAAAAAGCCCGAGAATCGGATGCCTGCAGCACGCTCAGGATCGCAATCTCTAATAAGCCGAGAAAGCCAATTAGACGAGGTTTGATTTAATAAGAACTGTGAGCTGACTTTTTCACAAAATACCGCATTTGTTGACAGGTCTGTGTTTTGTTTTATGCGACAGACACGCCGCGACTGAATGCTGATGCGGTCTAACACTTGCAGAATCAATTAAATGTAATGTTACAGAAAATAGATAAAAGTTTCACCTCGAAACGCGTCGTCCTTTGGTGAAAGAACCTATTTTTGTTTCAAACGGACGCGACCTTTTAGCGAGAGACAATAAATGCTTTAAAAATGAATACCACAAGCTTGCTTTTTCATGAACTAAAGAAGTCATAGCGTCTAAGGCCCAGAGGCAATGCAATGTTCACAGCATAAATTATAGGATGAAAAGGTGCTGAGAGAACTGAGAGGTTCAAGATCTGCCAAAAAAAAAAAAATGTTCAGTGTGATCGTTTCTCTGTTTTTACTCCACCAGTAACTCTACTCAGCATCCTGGCTGCTAATTTCTGCAGATTATCCTGCTGGTTAGGTTATGTTTCATCTGCTCTGTAAGTTTAGTTCTGTTTATTAGTCATCCATTCTTATATTATCCTGCCTGCCTCATCTATGCTGCTTGCTTTCAATCAGTTGGCAGCTGAGCCTGAGTTTTAAAACTGTTTAAAAAGTTAATAATAAATTATTTTCTGCCTGTGGGCAGTGACATCAAGTCAAGTCTTTTCAGTCTGTCTAAGATGCTTCCAGGTGTCTTAACTAATGAACACAGGAAGTTGCTTCATGGCACGTTCTGGTTACAAAACGTTATAGTATACGTTCTGCGGTTCTTCAGCAGTTCATGCTGCTCTTCTCTGCAGCCAGACTGCTTAACGTCGCTCAGTCAAATCTCAAAATACTTTTTCCCCTCACTCAGACATTCACAAATACACTCACCGCCCACCTAATTAGATAAGCCTAGCTTGAACTTGTCTTCTCCTTCAGAATTAATTAGTTGATAGTGACTTAAGTTTCACAAGGTGTCAGAAACATCCTTTAGAGCATTGCTCCAGTTTTTGTATCATACCCACAAACAGTTGCCAGTTTGCAAATTGTGATGTGAATCTTTTCTTCCGCCAAAATCTCAAAAGTGCCACGACCATCTGAACACTGATGTCATAAAGGGATGGAGACCGTCGGCAACTATACCAAAGTATTCTGTCAGGCTCTAATGGTGTTACACTATATGGCCCAAAGTGGAGCAGAAATACCACCAACACCCAAACTGAACCCTTGACACAAGGCAAGTTGGATCTCAGCTTTTGAGCTGTTTATGCCTAATTTTGACCCGATCGTCTGAATACCGCAGCTGAAACTGACACTTATCACACCGAGTAATGATTTTATAATCTCTTATTGTCCAATTTTGGTGAGGCTGTGTGCATAATAGCAGCAGTATTCACTGCTTTACCGAGATGTTTCACTGCAGACCAGACAAAAATGACACTTCTTTCCCATAAGTTCAACAAGTTGCCTGGATGTGGTTTAAGATTTCGCACCAGTGCATATGCGGAAATTAAAATGCCAAACATGAAGAGTTTGAGCATAAAACATTATTATGTTTGCACATTATAATGTGGCGGAATACAAAAATACTTTTGTGTGGAAGGGAAAATAGTATTTCTAATTAGCCAACTGCATATTACAGTGACACTTAATTAACAAACAATTGTGTAGCGGAAGGTAAGAAGAAAATAGTTTCACTTATTTTCTGCTGTTAGTAAATTCAAAATGTTAATTGTCAAATTAAAGTTTACATATGCTTTTAAGAGATGATTTCTCCACTGAAGGACAAACAGGTACAACTAAGTCTGAAGTAGTCTGGAGCTGCTTTTTAAGGAATTGTTTTCTCGCCGCGCTTGATTTGTTGCTCGTTTCTCTGTTTCATTCCGCTAAGTACGGACAGATTGCAGGAGCTCGGAGCACACCTGAGACCACAAAGCAATGACCAGAAGATTTTTACAAATTGAGCATCGTTGGCAGAATCTTGGCGGACTGACCTTCAGGGACAGCAAAGGAATGAACAGAGTCTGTCAGAGGCTCGGGACGCCATCCATCTTTCTGTGGAGAGTCATATTAATATGGGTGCAGATATTGCCTCAGTGGGTAAACTGCCAGTTTACACCTTTGTAATTAATTTTCAGGTTGAGCGGAAGGTAATTGCCATCCAGGCATGAAAGTGAGACTGCAAGTTGTTTTCTATCCGGTGTGCCACCATCCAGATAGGGATTTCTTGGCTTCCTCTTGTTCAGCTCACAAAGGGAAGAAAACAACAAAAAGATACATGTACCTTTAACTCTCCCCATCTGTCTAACTGATTATTATGTTCCTGCAGGAGGTGGCTGTCATACTGGGGCGACACACGACAGACGTGACTTACCCGTAGAGCAATCTTAGTCATCTGGGCCTGCTTCTTGTGTGCAGGTTCACAAGGGCAGGGATGCAAAACTGTGTAACATATTGTTTTTGTGCTTCTGTCACCAATGATTGTAGCAATCTCGATACAGAAAGTGTATGGTAACTTGGGAAGATTTGTAGGGACATGTTTGATTTAACCTTGCTATTTATAAATAAGGGAAAACTATTCTGTTATCATAATAAGCATAGTTAACCATGCTAATGGATAAGCATTGCTTTTTTCCATTTCATTTTTTTTCAGGCTAGTCTGTTTATTTGCTGTTTTCTAATCTGTAGTAACATAAGGGATCCTCAGAGAACTATTACAGGCTTAGAGCTATTCAAAGGGCTGATGCAGCATCAGAAAAATCCATCTTCTTTCAAGTAAAGAAACTTAATCAAATGGATATTTTTCTCAGAAGAACTTGATTTCAGGTGTTCAGTCTAAGCATCAGGCATCAGGGTTATTGTTGCTGCATGTACAGAAGGAAAAAAAACAAAAACAAATTAGTACCGCTAATTGCTGTGTCTGGGTCTGACCCTGTCACAACAGCGAGTGACTTCCACAATAACAAAACCCGGTTTGCAAGTGACCAGAAGCAGCTGCCGATCAAGAATAAAAAAAAAAAAAAAAAAGGCTTTCAGAGTAAGAGAGTATAGTTTTTGAGGACTATAGCAAATACACTTAAAGTGGAGATTAGAGCTATTCATCGCTACGGAGACTCGATAAACAGAAAACTTCATAAGAAGCGATATAAAAAGCTGGCTGGTTAGTGGTCACCATTTTCAAACAGGAGGAGATGGAGATCTGCGTAATGCTGCTGAACTGAATGCGATTCTGCAATGCTTGTAGCCAAACAGAAAAAGAAACTGACTATGCTAAAAACTTTTACATGTCAAGCGTTACATCCACCATGGGAGAAAAGGGAAGGTGGTTGAAAAAGTTTTAGGTCTTATAACACCCCTCCATGTAAGTTAACTACATGAATACCTCGGTATTCACCTGGACTAAAGACTGGACCAGAAACGTCTGAGTGAAGCCATAAACAAGAAGAGAAACAAAGCAACTGTGTTACTGCAGGGAGCTCAGGTCCTTCTGTGGTTCCAGCATGATGTTGTAGATAATCTATTATTCTGTTGTGGAGCGTGCAGGCTCAGATGGGTAGCAGCATGGAGAGATTTGAAGGAACCGATAAGGAAGGCAGACTTCTGGAGACTGCTCTAGAGCGACTGAAGATAACCGTGTAAAGAAACATCCACCCATTATCTTACACGTTATCCCTGCTGGGGCCACCAGGGGTGCCGGTGCCTATCGCCAGAGGTTAATGGTGTACAACCTGGACAGGTCGCCAGTCCATCGCAGGGCTGTATAAAGACTCAGACTCTGTAAAATGAAGGACATAGTGGACAGCCCGAGCGTTTTCTTTTTTTTGCAATGATGTAATAAAAACATCAGTGTCTATTGTCAGAGATTTGTGTAATACTATAAGAATCCCCCGTGCCCCAGTAATCACCATCTATATTTACAGCTGAAAGGAAATTTGATGATGAGCGTTACTAAAACACCCAAATCTCCTTTGAGATTGATAAAGTGTTGTGTGGAAACTCGTTTTGATTCAGTGCGATTCTGCAACACGTTCATTTCAGAGTCTGGATGTTAACGTTGAAAAGTTAAGTTCACGACTTCGTGTACTGGAAGCGAGAAAGGAGGGACTTGATTAGTAAGTATGGTGTTGTTATTTCCAAAGTCCACGATTCAAAGAATTTAACCTTCCAGAGAAGTCAGAGCAGTTGCAATAAGAGAACAATTGCTTCTTATCCATATATTTTATATACCCAGTAATCCTTGTCGGGACTACTGGGTGTGCCAGCAGTCATTGTTCGAGACGGGGAGCGTGCAACCAAGACAGGACGGCAGTCCATCACAGTCTTGTAACTATTTTATTTCTGCTAAGTGGTTATTTCTTCTCTTGAACAAATAACTTGCATTTTTAGAATGTAAGTTAGGATTTGCGAAAGCACCATCTTACCTACAATGCACAATTTAAATTTCCGGACAGCACAAGAAACATATGTTATAAGAAACAGCTTTAAATTGTCACTGCAAGTTTTACAGGTATAAAAAAGTTGGGAGAGTAAGGCGTGGCAGGTTTTAGTGCAACACAGAAAGAATTCCTGCAGATTTCCTGTTTCAGTAAACTGCTGTGTGTCGTGTGCAGTTAGAGCTGGATGCCTGAAAGACATCTGGTTTGACCTTGTTTAGATTATAGGATATGACAGGACTGCTGTTTCTGCAGCATCAGGAGGCACAGGCGGTTTGTACAGATTGAAGTAGGTCAGAGAAATTTGGTAGTTGCTATTATAACTTCAAGTACGTTTTTATTGAAGGCACTTTCCTGTGACTGGATGACGACTGCTCCTGAAGGAAATTACTAAAGATGTTAAGGTGGACGATGTTTCCCAGATTCCTGTAACTCTTCTGATTCTGACAAGAGAACAGCTCATTTGAGGATTTTCACTCATAAAAGACGATCCAACAAAAATCCTCTAAAACTGTGATTAAAAAATGTTGAATGGAGAGGAAATAAAAGAAGAGTACAACACATCCATCCAAGGTTCCCATGAAGCATAAAGAAGTAAAGCTCCCCTCAGCTCTAGCACAAGAGGTCAGGCTGAAACTTTATATTTTTTCTCAATATGCTATAAATATTTTTTTTAAATGTATGAGTATTGAAGTTAAGCAGTCTAACATTTAAATATAACACTTATGAGAAATGATTTTGGCAGATAAGATACCAATGGTAGCTTAAGTGGCTTTCATTGAACTGACAATCTCACAATTACTATTACTATTGACAGGTTGATTTTCTGGTCTTACCTAACTGGGGTTAAAGGATCGTCACTGTCACAAAAACACAGTCTGAACGTTAAAGTACTATCAAAACAATCACACCTCATGTCTGCTTTGAGTTTCTCACCCTTCTATTTTATTTGTAAAGGAATCAATATTCCGGAGACAAAAACAGCTCCAATTACTATGAGGGCTTTCTTCTGGAAACGAGGCCGGCCAAAGTTATTGAAAGTAATAGTTCAAGACCAGATTGAGACAAATTCAATGTCTTCGTCACAGATTTAACGTGTGAAAATAATTTGCTTTTTCAAGTGTTGAATAAAATGTCTTTTTTTTTAATCGGAATTTTGACCCATCCTGACTAATTTCTTTCTTGTAAATCCCATTTCTACATCTTTGTGTGGACATGACCTTTGCTGTTTTTTTATATTCCCAGCTCTATACTTACAATATGTAAAAGGCCACTGATGTCAAAAGGGCTTCTTGATGGCTTCTTCCTGAAAATAAAAGCTAAATTCTGAACAGCGGAATTGCAGAAATATGGTTAGTATTATATTAATCCTGAACGCAATAAGTATCACATAAAGCAGGGAAACTTGTAATTGATAAGTCAGGTCTTTTTTGTGAGGATACTTCTTGGCAATAAATCGTGCACCGTTGGAAAGCCGTTCATTTAAACATCTGAATCTGAAGAAGTAAAGATATTGTTCTTATAATGTCCTTGGTAAGAACAATGGTACAGCGTCATGTTCGCAGTAGGAACCTTCTGTGGTAGTCCACCATCATCTCCAAAGTTTGAACCGACTTCCTCTATGAACTTCAGCAGACGGACAGATTGGTCCAGTGAGGTGAGGTCATTTGCACACAACGAGAAGAGGAGTAGGGAGAGAACTCACCCCTAGGGGTCATAGGTGCTGATGGGCCTTGCTTGGGAGAGGACTCTCGTTCAAGCTCCTCCAACCTGCAGCGGAGTTGTTCGGTGAGAAACTAACTTCTCGAAGCGCCACTGATCTCTTTGGTTATTTTGTTCCAGGACTTCTTGGACACGGTTCGCTTCCCCACTGCTTCCTCAGATCTGAAGTCAATCATGGTTTACTGATGTTGTACGCGCAAAAGGTCTCGTTCTGGACACACATTCCGACAAAAAATGATGTGTGATGTCACAGTGTGGATATCGTTTAAAAAAATAAAACTGCGACAGGCCCGTAACATCAGCAATGATTCATCTGACCACTTCTTAATAGTCCTGACCACAGGCTGAAAATATTTTAGATTTCCCTGTATGTTGTATATGAACTGTGCAGTATGTCTCTTCTAAGCCTGTGTAATAATGATCCAGTGTGTTTATGTCTCTGGTGGGACGCGTCACATGATGTTTGTACTTTGGAGGTTCCCCGGGAACCTCAGTGCTCAGTTAAAATCCCCAAGAACAATAAGGAGAGAGTCGAGGTGCTTTTTGTTTCTCCTCGTGTCTTTATCAGCTCGGTGAGCGGTTGTTTTTCAGCTTCTAAAGTGCAGGCTTGAGGTGGGCCATAAACACTGACCAGAACAAACGAGAAATCCTCCCTCAAGTAAATAAAAGATTTACAATTCATAAAAAAAAAAAAAAGACCCCAGGTGAGGTCTATATATCTCCTGTAACGCCAGTACACAAGAACACTGACTTTTATGTATACAAAAGGGTGTAGTCAGTCCAGAATCACAACAACGGTGTCCACTATGTGCTCACCAAGCCAGCTTTGGGTGAAGCAGAGGGCAGCAGATCCACATAAGCCTGAGTTTCCTGTGATAATAAGGAGCAGGTCTTTCATTTTGTTCACTAGGTGGAGAGATGGGAGGGGAGGATGAGCTCCCCGCTGGCAGAGCTGGATGACAATCTCTGCACATTTTATTCTGCATCGTGAGTAAATGCGTGTTTTCAACTCGGATCTCAGATAAACTTTCTGGAATGATGAAAACCGATTTAAAACTGTCCAGAGAAGGCTGCACTGTACTTAAGAGTTTCTTTTTTGCAGAACGCGACAGTATATAAGAATAAAGTATAGTAGAAATGCACCAATAAAATACTCAAAGTATGAGCGAGCGCAGTATCGAGGTGACCATCCAGTCATGGTCACCTCGTAATGTAACCATGCTGCTTCTGTGCTGATAATCTGCATTGTGCCCGGATATTCTCTGCCAGTACCAGACAGTTTATTCTGCTATTCACTCTCGTTTGCTGTGGAAGAACCTTTCACGGCCACAGCTGCCGGGCTTTTATCCGTTCCCTAATTAACATTTGTCACAATTCAGCCAATGCAGTCGTGGTAAGTCACTTGGGCACAATCACCACACTCAAGCTGATACCACAACAGCTCAATTAGTCTGAGATCAGATCTAGAGGCGGGCCGTCCTATCCTCTCCACCTCTGTATTCTGGAGTGATAACCCACTGATTAATTCCTCTGTGTGGAGGTGGACATCAGCATCTGAGAGGACGGCATAGAGATGTGGTTGTGAGGTTCTCATCGCCGTTGTGATCGTCTCCAATGACGACAAGCCTCTCCTTTGAAGTGATGAAGATGCCAACCCACACCATCAATTTGGTTTCCGAAACCCATGTGATAGTGCCAGGGAGATGTAACAGGGTTTTCCTGTTATCTCCAACACAAATTGTTACGACAGAAACAAATACAATAAAAGAAAGTATGTATTTCTACGCTTAGTTCATAAACTACAGGCTTAGTTCATAGACTACAGGCTGTATAACAATACTACTGTATTGTTATACAGTATAACAATACAGTATAGATGTATTGTTATACTGATGAGAAACAAAGATTCTCAGAATGGATACTCTGTTTTCTTAGAGGGGGAAGAAATGAGCCACTGCTTTCTTGAACATGAGTAAGAAGCTCCTACTCTGAGCTTTTCAGAGCGAGTCAGGAATGACATGTAGAAAAAAATGTTTTTTTTGTTTTTTTTTAAGGTATGATTAGTTTTCCAAACAAGCACAAGCAGAAAACCATAGTTTTTGGAATCTATTTGGAAAAGTCTCGCAAATGAAGCATTTTCACATGGATCCCACTTTATGCTTCAATTCATCATTTTATCAAAAAGGTCTGAACATTTTGTAAACCTTGTCATAAAGTGTCATAAAAGAGGCTTAAAAACTAAATGTAAACGACACATAAAATTTAATATTAAGACTGCAAGCTTCAACTAAAGGGGACATGAGTGGTGTATGTGCTTGCTTTTTCAGTTTTTGATTTATTGCTGTATTTATGCCACTGCAGGTTTTGGTTTCCGTTTTGGTTTTCTGCACTCACCGATTATCAAACGATGCACGGCTGAAATCCTATTAGCATTTTCACACAACTTTTTGTGATGCTCCAAAAAAATGTTCTGACAAAGGAATAAGAAAGCTGCCTGCGATTCAACCTCACAAGAAATCCTGTCAAACTGCGCATGGAGCTTAAAGAATTTTACCCACATCTCGACTTTTCAGGAGGACACCACTGTGGCCCGCCACCTTATTAGAAGCTGTGATCTGCTGGCTCACTCCAGGATCTTGGCTCCAAGGGTACTTCGGGGCCCCTGATTGATAGTGTCTACCTGCTCAGCCACGTGCCTTCCCACCAACACACAGATGGTGGGCAGAGGAGAGTACTCTTTTACCCACTTTCTCCAAGTGTATGAAAATATCATTCTATGCTGGAGCCAAAATCAATTTTTACACAGTGAGTATAAAATAATGCCGAGGTTAGAACCTGAATTTTCTATAAAAAAGAATCCAGGTAGCTGTCCACCTGATGTCAGAAAGTGACTTCTTCATAACTTTCAAATGCAGACGTAGAACTCGTTTCCCTTTTTATTTTCATATGACAATGTGTAATTTGTCAAATCTGGACTCAATTGCATACATACCACACAAATACAAATAAATAAATGAATATATATATATGATGGGCAAAAGAAGTTATTTTTCCCTTAATAAATAAAATTCTTTTTTTTACTTTCTCAGGTTATCATTGTCTCATATCTCATATCAGAAACATGCAAACATGCATGTTTGGAACTTGCGTGTTCCAAACATGCAAACATAAACATAAACATAAACTTGCATGTTTATGTTCCAAAACATGCAAGTGTACCAAGAAGAAAAGAAATTTCAGTGTCAGTCTTGTAAAGATGACAATGTTGTGTTCAGCTGATCGGCTATGACAAGACTATGCTAACTGTTTATTTCTATGAAATTACATTTCCCGACTTTTTCTACATTTGTCTTTCTTAGACAAAACAAAACATGAACAGATGGGCAAATGTAAAGGTGCTCTCGCAGTAATTACCAATATGACTGGTTTCGACTTCAGAGCAAATACTAATTTACAAAAAAAGAAATGTTATATAATTTTGGGCAGTTGGTTTCAAGACTGAAATCAGCAGTGGGAGCAGAACAATAACATAATGATTGCAGTTTATCATTAGTAAGTTATTATGCAGGCAATCAACATCAAACATCAAACCAATGCATTTTGTTCAAAGAATACAGCTTATGCTGTTGTGTTACCTGATGTTTAGAAGGTAAACATCAGGAGTTGTCCGTCATACTGTGAGGTCATGAAGATGTTGATTAAATCTGCAGAAACCTTCACTGTCCAATTTTCACACCCATCAGCAGACATCAAGAGCAGTTGGACGGACATTGTTAATGTATAAGCATCATGTCTGCACAAGTGTAACAAAACAAAAAGGAGCTGAATTTGAAATCATAGATTGTTGTACACCAGCATTTTGAAGACAATTTGAAACTTCTGTTACCTTGTTTTTGTTCCTCTTTACACAAGGAGTACCATGCGTTTGTCTTGTATTTTATAGCAAAATACATACACACAAATACAAATGCACCTTATAACCTTATAACGTTATGTTGAAGCAAAGCAGGGTACTCTGATAAGTCTACCAGGAAGGTCTCACTAAACAAGTTATCTTCATGAACCTGAGTAATCAGACGATTCTACAGCTTAAATAAACCAGATGCAGAAAAATGGTTAAAAAACCATTGTAGTAACCATTGTATTCAAGTACATCACAAGTTTATTATATTTTCCTCATGAAAATGAACAAAAGATACTGAAAAAACTTTTGTAACTACTTCTATTACGACATAAACTACTCCATAATAACAATGTAAATTCCTCCGAAACTCTACAGTGCACAAACTTCCATGTGGCTTCAAAATGAAACCTAAAGCTCAGAATATGGCCATAATAAGAACCACCTGATTTTTCTGTGTTTTTACATATTGAAAGACATAAGTTTTATGCGCACAGACATGGGACATATACGTCTTGGTATTGGTATGCTATTGGTTGGATGCTGTGCTTGGACAAAATTGATTCTAGTGAAGTTTTAACTTTTGCTCTTGAGTTTTAAGAGGTAAATACACTTATTTTGTTTCCCGTCACCAGGGAAACCCTCTCTCTGACATTGGAGGAGAGAAGAGGTACATGCAGCATGCTGCTGTGTTGAACCGTTTTGCGCTCAGAGAGGCACGCATGGCAGGGCGTGTAGTGCGTGTTGGCATGTGTGTGTTTTTGGTGGGGGGGAGCTTTGTCAGAGTAAATGACCAAAATGTGGGGCAATTTTGAATCCAAAAATTCACTGCAACAGAAAATTCGAAAGGGCATACCCTGTGCATGCCTGTCCAAAAAAGGAAAAAGAACAGGTGCTGTAGTGCCACCTAGTTCAGATTTATTGAATATGACTGTGTATCTCCTTCACGTTTACCCCTGGTGTAATTTATTCACGATTGATGTAAAGTAGTGGTCTCAAACGCCAGTCCTCCAGGGACAGTGTAATGCAACCTTTGGATGTCTCTCTGCATCAGCACACCTGGCTCCAATAGCAGCTCATTAACAGAACTCCATAGAGCCTGACTGCATGCTAGTGAGGCGGTTTTGCCATTTAATTCAAGTGCGCAGGACAAGAGACACATCTAAAAATTCTAGGACAATTTGGTGCACATCTATTACGGCTAAATAGATGAACCTACCGTATGGCCCGACCAAAGTGAGCGTGGCACAAAACGGCCCTTATGTAGGGTCCAATGTTTAAGTAGGACTCAGTGTACGAAACAGTACTGTTATAATTCTAGCATAGTACAGTTGTTATGATACACTTTGCGTCTTTCAGATTCATTACTTTCAAAAGTGAGTAATAACAATAATGTGTACTTTTTTAGTCTTGTTATCCTTACCGTGCTATTAGTGGGTTTATTAGTACTGATGTGTCAGTGGTTGCTATAGCAGCACTGGTAGTAGTAGTAGAAAATGTATTTCTACTACAGTTAACTAGCTGGACATTAAAGATGCCCAGCTAGTTTAATTCCCAAGAATCATTTGCCAGCCACTCTGGTCTGACTTGGATGCTGTGTCGGCATTATTTATTTCTCCTTATTTTTGCAAATGCTATATTTTCCGTCATATATTTTCAATAAACAAAGTGTGACAGTTCTGATTTCCCTACAGTCATATTACACAGAAGGTAAAATTGGTTCAAACCCCTCGAGTAATGCACTTCCAGTCTCCTAGTAATTTGAGCTTAACGTCACCCTAGTCCAGAAAAACTCACGCACAAAAAAGGCACGCAGCCTTACAAATATTCACAATAACCTTTTCCCAAAGGCATGCAGAGTAAGTCAGCATGATGTGAGCAATTTGACCACAGGGTAACTTTAAATCTGCTTACCTAATCCTAAATGAACGTTGCTTTTTCATGGCAGGGAAAATAAAATAAAATAAAAACAATTTAACATTGCTTAAATGCATTTTAACATATCAACTACTCAATCTACACAGTCAGTTGGATGTCATGTAATTGGCACGTTCAGTATTTTTTTTAAAGATTTCTGCAGTTTTCACAGGAATGTACACAAAAATGTCAAAATTCTCACAGAAACATGAAGATAGAACCCGCCAAAAATTTTAACCAATCAAATGTGACACAGAAGAAAAAAACTGAAATAAACCGTAAAGGGTATTATTGTTTCTCATGTGCCTCAGAAGGGAATAAATTGATTGGCTATTTGTCAAACGAAACAAGGGAAAACAGATGTCTTGGTTGTCACCACAAAAGAACAATGAGCTACTGGAATTACGTCTTCCATGATGTAAAATCCATTAATTACCTGACATCAGGTGATGGGACTGTCTTCATGCAAATACTGAGCAACAGAGATTTTGTTTTTGAGACATAGGAAAATTGTACATGTGTGCATTCTGCTTTTCAGACATCATGCGTGTCGCTGGTCGTGATCATGTATCTCAACGCCATGTGAGGAGACAACAGAGAAGGAATAAATCAAACAGCGTAAGTTGAACATACCATAGCTAAAAAAAAAAGAAAAAGAAATAGAAAAAAGTTAAATAATCTTTATAGGAAAGTTGTAACGAACTTTAAAGAGAGAGTTCAAGAGAAAATGTTGAGGGGTAAATGGGTGGGGTCTGTGCAGTCTGCTCAGGGGATTCAACTCGATGGGTAAGAAACCGCCTCTCGCTGTGGGAGGATGCCCTCATGGGACCTCTCCGATTTGTACGCACCGCCAGTCCAATGTGTCAACCATAAACCTAGCTTAATCCATCTTTTCTATTACTGACGCTGGTATATAAAAAAGCCTGGTTGGCTTTGACTCTGTGTACATTGAACCTGCAAACAGAGTCAACTTAGCTTTGTGCAGGAGATTTGGACAATGAGACCCAACAACTTGGGTGATCTTCTGGTCACAAAGGCTGAGATGTAGGGCTGGAAGGAAGTTAGGGAGTGGTGAGTTGTTGATGCCCAGGGCGACATCAGGATCCCTGACCCTAGTCTGCAAGAAATATGCTACAGTGATTGTCCTTAATGTGACCATTGATGTGAACTGGATACACACAGGTTCAAGCTGCGGCAGAAAAAAGTGGCTTCCTACCAATGAGTGGCAGGTCACAAAAGGCTGGAGGGTGTAGTGTGAAGGTCATGGGTTTCTCTGAGGGAGCATGGGGTAAGTGGCCATAAAGCAACACCACAGTGGTGAAGGAGTTAGGAAATCCTGCAGGCCACTGGTACTTCAGATTAACCATGTTCATCTGACCAAATAGGTCTATCTTTGCATCATACTGAAATAATAACCAATTCTGTTCCAACAGGCTGGTGTTAAGCAGACAAGGAGAGCGTGTGGATAAGGTCTGTCCCGACTGGAGAGACAGCAAGCTCAAATTGTGGCAGTGGCAGCTATAGTGGCCACCATGCCGGGGCTTCCGAAACATATGTAACGGCTTTTGTGGCATATGCCACGGCTTTTGTGACAGATGGCATAGCTTCTCTGACATCCGTCACAAAAGCCGTGGCAGAGGTCGCACAAACTGTCACCGAAGCTGCACCAAAACAGTGGTGGCTGTATGTGTAGAAGTCATGCAGCAAAATGCCCCGCTACTAAAGAAGAAGGACACCCAGAAAACTTGTTCCTGCAACATATATGTGCCCCACATTGCTCTTCTCTCAAAGAGGTCTCTGTCTTCATATGAAATGTAAGCATCTGTACAGGTGTTGTTGTAGCGACTGCTCACAGTAACAAAATAGACTCAGAACAAAAAGACCGATCTCCTTCAAGGAGGTTGACTGAAATAAAATATTAATTCAACCTCTCAAAGGAACTAAATAAAATACTAAAAAGGCACATAGATGACATAAAAGGACCAAAAAGTGGACGCATTAACCAAGAGGTGCCCTCCATAGAAAGATTAGCGAAAGGCTTGAACACAAAAACCTCCAGTCTTTTCATGAAAAAACAACAGTAGCAGCATGTAAGATACTTGACGGTAAGGAATCTCGTAACAGCAAAAACTGTAAAAGAGATGTTCAGGAAACACACAAGAATCTATGGGAAGGCACCTATAAATTCAAAGTTCAGTAACCTCCACAGAGTGGGTAAGAGCTTTCTCATCTTGGCAGAAGAGGAACAACAATCACAAAAAATGTTTAAGCAAAACAGTTCCACGGGATCAGATGGCAAAAAAGAGCAGACTTATTAAGAAAGGAGATAAAGAGAATGAAACTTGCCAATTGCTATAATGCCATTCTACATAACAGCAAATTGCCTAGTTGTCTGAGGCGGTTGGTGACCCATCACCTTGAGAGCAAATGCACTGAAAAGCCTCTTCAACATTATCACTTACTGCCTAAGTGACACTGCTGTAACTCATTTTCTCCAAGAGTATTGCGAAAGGGGAAACCGAAAGGCAAAGAAACAATTAAAAAATTGTAATGAGCGAGTCCCAGAACTATTCATTTATTTGCTATGGATTTTTTTTGTTAAAGTCTTGGTGGATGATTAGAATGTTTTGTAAGAAGTCACCTGTTTTAACATTTTTTCACTGCCTTGTTTTGCCTTTCGGTTTTGCAGAAAACCTCGGGCAAATCTTGCTCATTTTGGAAAGAGTAATGAATCAAAGCAAGAAAATGACACAAGCACTCACTGTGGTTTTCATTGACCGAGCGTGCGCCTTTGACTTAGTCTCGCACAAACACACCGATGCCGTCTCATGCAGGAGACGAGTGGATGAGCTCTTTAGAGGACTCATCTCAGTCTCCTTCAACACCAGAAATTCCACAACAACAGGTGAAACTGAGAAAATGCTTGTGAGAGTGGGAGTGAAACAAGGCGACCCACTTTCTCTCCTCAAACAAACTCGACTTTCCCAGGAAAACAAAGCAGAGTTTGATTAAAGCTCAACATGGCTGGTGTGAATGCACCCCAGAACAGAGAGGGGTGCAAGCATAAGCTGTGACGTTCAGAAGGTCGGAAAGTTGTGAAACAAGACCACGAGGATCAGCGTAACTTTTCCGAAAAAAAACAAACACTTGTGCTGGCGTGATCGTCCTCTTTGACTTTGCCCAGAGAGGGATGTTCCTTTTTTCGCTGTTATGACCTCATCATTGCCTTATGGACGTCCGAGCAGCACCAACAGCAGTGACAGTGTGTTGAGGGCCCAGTGCCTACGTTGCTGTGGGCAAAAATAACAGCAAATGAGATGTGACAGCTGAAAGAGAAAATAGGCCCAGCTGATGGGGCCTAAGTGAACACTGGGTACCATGTGAATCAGTATTGTTCATGGTAACTGCAAAGAGGTTACTTTTGGAAACATTTGTTTGCAAATGTCTACACACATGGACAACTAGTCCATGTGTGTAGACTAGTTGTGTATGTATATATGCATTTAAGTATGTGATGAGGTGTAGCGCAAGCAAAATCTCAGGTATTACTGTCAACGAATGACTGTTATTTGAATAAAAATAAATAAATAAATCAACGGGTTTTACAGTCGTCTTAAAGCTCACCTGATTGCTAAAGCTCTGAGCTCTCCTTTTGATTTACAGGAGTGAGCTGATGGAGGAGGAGGAGGAGGAGGAGGTTGGAGGTCTTACTGAAATTGTTGTTTCATCAATAAGTAATGACAGAACTCTAATGGCCGCTGTGCGCCTCTGATCTATGATCAAACAGAAAGCACTGTTCCCCTCTCAGACTTCAAATATAGCTACACAAGATGCATCATACACACACGTGCTGCAACGAGCGCACGCGCGTGCGCGCACACACACCGCGGCAAAAGAGGACGAACACTCCTGCCAAACCTAACACAGCAATTTCATGTTGCATTATTTCTCTAAATCATGGTTTCCACAGTTTCAATAGGTCCCTGCGTTGGTGTTTCAGCCACTGCTGTTGTTCCTCTTGCTGCGTCACGGCCTTTAACTCGCTGAAACACTCTAATGTCCCAACTCAAGTCGGTTTTATAGCACTTAGGAGTGAGCTGACCGTGGAAAATTCTTCCTTGGGAAAAGCAGTACACCACGCTATTCAAACTTTTTAAGTAAATATGTCTCAAACTTAAAATGTATAGGTTATGGTGGATGATTAGAGTGTTTTGCAAGAAATAACCTGCTTTACCATTTTTCTTTAAAGATAAATTAATGAAGCTGTGTCATATCCAGAGCACCTAATCTGACACCCTTAATCCAAATGAAAATCCACTATGCAAATCCAAACAAATTAAGTCAAAATGCGTACACCTTAGCACAGTTTTGTGCTTTTTAGTGGAACTGAAACTGGGATTTGACTAGACCAAAAAGGCGCAGTGATATAACATCTCATCAGCTGTGATCACACTTGTACTCAACTGTATTCTTTTGTATGAAATACACAGACACTGTGCTGAGATACTGTTAAAAAAAACCCCCAAAAAAACATCAGCAATGTGCACACAAGTTATTTCAAATTGTGTCAGTGTCAATAGTGCCAGTACATGTTTGCTGTGTCGCCCAGCAACAGGTGAAAAGATCATGTAGGAGGAAACCTGGCCGTCAAAAGAGACGGTTGAAACTGCTACTCTATTTAGAATGACTAACACACACACACACACACACGCACACGCACGCCCACAGGTGGAAAACAATGTTCATGTTTAGCAGAACTACTTTTCTTTTATGACAAGAGATTAGTCACTATAGAGTGAGATAGTAAGAAAGAGAGGAAATGAGCCTCTTATGTAACAGCTGGCAACCAAAAGATGTGACAGGACCCGAGGTTGTAAAAAAAATGGACTTCATTTCTTTACATTTACATACTCTGAGCATGTTTGTCACTGTGCCAGGACGCATGGCAACACAGGAAGCAGTGTGACAGCAACTTAATCAACACTGCCTTTGGCACTCACACACAATGCTTCGTTTTTATGTTTAATAGAGACATTAAACCGTCTTCATGACAAACTAAATAGCTTTCCAGGAAATGCTGCTATTGGGCATTTTATCTATTTTTACATCACAGCATCACACAATTAGGATCAGTGGTTTAATTTATGCTCCGCTATCTTCATCAGGCTAAGACAGTCCTATTTAAAGCACCTCTCCTCCTTCCTTCTAGTCACATCGAATGGCTCTCAGTCTCTTACAAACTCCTTACACTCCCCTATGACTTGGCTCTTAAGAGTCTGTCTGTCTTGCTTCTTGTAGCACTCAGCTCCAAGTTTCGTGCCAACACTGCTAACTCTTTCTTAGCCTATTTTCACCTTACTTCCTCTATCTGAATAGCAGCATCGCTGCTGACTTGGCACTCACGGAGTAGTTCTTCGGTTCTTCCTTTTTGCTGAACTGAGGTGATCTGATTGTTGGAATGGTTCAGCAAAAGAAGAAAAGTAATGTTTTCCACGAACACGGCGTGTGGTGATAGTATCAGGGCAGCAGCCTTAGTGACCTGGGGTCATTAAGGTTATTTTATTCATGCCATAGATGGCGGTGTCTCATGTTTTTCCATCTGTTCAGAGCTGCTTCTTCTGGCACAGAATGTATTGAACTCTACTTAGCTTCTTTTTTATGAATACATTTCTTCCTTCCTTTCTGTGGCCAAATTAAGAAGCAGAATTCTCTTAGTTTTCTTTCTTTTTTACTCAGAGAAGGTTGTTTTTTTGTTTTTTTTAATTTTCGATTTTTTTGACACAACCGTCAGCACTAAGAAACTTCTATCAATGCTTCTGTTTTTATATTTCATCTGCACAGTTCTAAATACTGCTATTGTAAAAGAAGACACTGGCCGGAGCCGTGGGAGCGACGGGTTTGAGGGATCAAAACTAATTGGATATTGGGTCTGTTGGGCAGTCTCAATAGTACCTATAATAACCCAAAATTATTGGGTTTATTGAGATGAAACAAAGCGTTTCATCTCAATAATTAATCGGGGAGAGGCTCTTCAGCGAACTGTCGGAAGTATGAGATTTTGTTCATCTCCCTGTGGCTTCCTCCGTTTCTATTAATCGTCATTGCATGACAGGGCAGAGTAAATGAAATAAAAGCGATGAATAACTCCATCGCACTTTGTTTTTGGTTTTGTCTTTATTGAAGAGTCACACTACTTGGGGATCGGGTGATACCAACACTATCATAAGACCTAATGGTTTTTGAAAGAAAATATCACACAGGCTAATTTTCTCTTTCGATGGAACTGATGGAATGGGGACACATGGGAATGGGAGTGAGTGGCATGGCGCAAGGTTGAAAAGATAAAAACACTAAAACAAATAATATTACATCTTATTGATAAGGCACCTTTGGAGAAGCTCTAGGTGCTTCGACCTTCTCCAAGAAGGCGTACAAAAAGGGCCTTTTTGTAGGCCCTTGGCGTACAAAAAAATAAATAAATAATTTGGTGATCACATTCTGACTCCTTCGTATTGATTTGGCTAAAGGCTCTGAATGGTCAAGCTGACATGGCGGACTCAAAACTACATGGCAGAACGTCAGCAGTTCGATTTTGACCTGACCATGTTGGGCCCTTGAGACTAAAACGCTAAAAGTCTGAGGTATTTATTCCCCTTAAAACTTTCCCTACAGAAATACATGAACATATTAAATAAATGGTTGATTATAGTATATTTAGTTTCCATAAACATCTTGCAACTTCTGGACTACACAGATATCAAGACCCAAATAGTAAAATGACATTTTTTTTAATTTGGGAATTTTTTGTTGAAATTGGTCAGAAACAGAGGGTGAAATCCAAGACCTTGATCGTTTTTTGGTGGTTGTTTCATTTTTTTAATGTGAGACATTATTTTTATTAACAAGTTTCCTTTTCAGTATTTTATTGTTTAATTGTAACTTGCAAGAAGACAAGTTATATTTAAAGTTCTCAATCAAACATATTCTTGTAAAAAGAAAAGATTTAGTCAATTGTTTGATCCTCTACAACAATTACAGCTGCTTTTTTGACCCTTTTGGGAAAAAAATATATATATATATTGACCACCTCCTGAGGCCTTTTTTCAGTTCTAACGCAATTACATTTACAGAATTATTACATTCATAAGAAAAAGAATTATTATAACAGTTAAAAGCAAAGCATAGCTTTGCTGGAGTTATGACTGGATGAAATTATGCACCATGAGAACGGGTTATGGATCCCAGCGGAGGAACAAGAAAAATCACAGCAATTTCCAAGCCCACAGGCCCTGCTACACTGCTAAACTCTACTACTAAACGCCTGCCAGCATATAAAAAACTTAAACCAAATATTACAATAGCAGCTTATTTGTAAGAAGCTCATATCAATGTGTGCTAAAGGAAATCATCCTCATAATCAGGTGAAAGTAGTAGATGGTGTCAGGACAAACAGAAACAATCCATATCCTTGTGAAGGCCACACTTAGATCCATGTGTTAAATCAAACAGTTTGTATCACTGCGTTGGTGGCCAGGGTTTACAGTCACAAGCTGCTATTCAGTGGTGTGCCAGGATCTGAATGGTCATTTAGCCACAGACTACGTGCAGATCAACATGATTCCACTGCTGCTTTATTGCTTGCTTTAAAACAAGGACCGTATCAATTTGGATCTTTAAAAGGATAAAATCGTTGTATAGAGCAATAACGCCATTGTCCAGTGAGACTTGATGCCGTTTGATCACTCTCATGATTCTTTTGTCTTAAATCTTCTAAAGAGCACTTTGTCCCGGTCAGATTTTGGTGAAAAGATCTTCTCTTCATCTCCGGATTACAGCCCCAGTGGGGCACACTGAAACATCCGCAAGTTGAAAAACACTTTCATGACAATTGGCAGAAGTGTGTTCTGGTCGCAAGGTCGCAAAAACCTGCGATACTTCAGATCTGAGAAATCCTGTAGTAGGTGAATATTACATAGGTCTAAACCAGAACTTATTTGCCACAGTTAAGGAGCAAATTTTAAATGTCTTCCTGGCTTTCAATGCTGGTTTAAACCTTTTTGTCCTAATGTCCTCACTACTCTCTGTTCTTTTGCACATGACTTATTTTGTGCAAAAAGTTGCTTTGATGACAGCTGCTTTAATTTCGGGTCAATAGCCTAAACGTTTTAAGCTACTAATCATAAAGTTCCACCAATGAGGTTATAGCGTCTTTATGATTAGGCCACTATTGTGTATTTGAAATATGTTTGCTGCTGTATGAGTCATGTTAATAGAACATATTTGTCGGTGTCCCTTGAAAGTTTAAACACAACCTATTGTCTGTCCGTTGGTAAAATTTCAAAACCGTCCATGGGGAACACCTTCTTCGTTTGTTGATATTTTTAAGTCAGACAGTTACATGGTTGGGATTTTTCTAGGACTGAAAGTCAAAAGAAATATTACGTGTGTTGCCCTTCAAACTGCTTTCACTAATCGATCATGTTGCTCATGATTGATTTATGAAATCAATGAAAAGGTTAAAATATTCAAGGGACTGAATACTTTTTGTAGGCACTGCAGATTGTTGCCACAAGATTTCTCATCTTTCCCATCGTGAGCCGAGGTCTCTGATTTACATCCAGCAGCAGGTTATCAGCCATTGCAGTTTTTCGTGAAATCCCAACCTGATTCCACCCACTACAACATAAATTTACACTTTTACACCTTAGGGGACTTCATAAAACTCTTCTGTCAGAGGAAAAGGGGAGAGAGAGAGAGAGACAGAGAGAACCAGGGTCTGGATTTGCTGATAGTTTAGTTGGCAGTGATGATACTTTTTCAGATCAGACTTTTTTGGGAGTGTTATTCCAAAGGCTGCCTTGCTAAAGGGTTAAAGGGTCTTTCCATTGCGGTTCAGCAGAAAGACAGCAGGCGGGCTGGAATGCCGTTTTCCAACAGATGAAGTCAAATGAAAACTGTGGCATGTATTTACTGAGCTGATCCTGGTCTCATATCAATACTAATTAAATTACCTGAGATTTGTAGATATGACACAACAATACAAAAAATAACTGAAGAAATGTTTAAGTGGGTAAATGCTTTTTTTTTGCAGCACTAAAACTCAAATAAAAACACATAAATTCCACTTCTGTGTAAAAGTTGTGGTTTGACTTCCCCCAGTGAAGAATAATTTAAAACCAAAGCATGTGTAGAGATCAATATGTTGTCCTCGAGAGAAACCACACAATACCAGAGTTCACAGGTGGATTTGGGGGTGATGGTCGGGCATGACGTGAATTTGCAGCAGCTGTTGTGAGGGATGCACAAATGTGTGCTTTCCCTGCTCAGACTTGGTTGGCTGATTGCAATTCAGTCAGCTAGTTGCTAGTTGCAGTCAGCTAGAAGATGACTGCAGCGCTTTTTGCAATAGATAAGGAGATTCAGTTAATTGTCACCATGTTAGTCTGTTTATTGCCTGGCCAGAAGAAAAAAAAAAAAACGGCACCAAACCCAGATCCTTTGCCAGCAAACTCAAAAGATTTTCAATAGGCAAAGGTCCGGCCAGTGATGTCAAATAGTTCCAGAACCACTCTGTAATGAGTCCAGTGGATCCTGGAATATACCTGTTGATGGAATAACTTAGTCATTGAGTAAAATCAGGCTGTCAGATAACATCATTCCTTGGACACATAATGTGGCCGAGCCTGGACCTGATCCACTCTAGAAACCCGAACTCAGAGTGCTGTCCCCGATGCTGCATCACTTATTTTGCCTCTCTTCTGGTGTGCCCATCACTAAGAGGCTTAATTTGCTTTTTCCATTGGTCCAGAGTCCAGTCTTTTCACTGAAAGATAATTGAAACGTTGTAATTATCCAATTCCAAACAAGACGACCCGCCGAACATAAGAATATGATTAAACGGTGGAAAAGAAACTAACACATTTCCCACTGATATGTGTAGATTTCAAATAAAACTAACATTTAATCACCCACTCCGAAGAGCCTCTGTTGCTGCTGGAGGATGGTGTAAGACATGATGTGGCTTAATAAACCTAACAAGTGAACATTTTGACTCATCTACTTGTTGCCTAGGACATGGACTACAACATTGATGAGACAAAACAAAACATATGGTGGTTTAATTTAGCTGAGAATCCATGACCTCGTGAAGCAGTTCTGCACAGTCTGTGACGTTATTGTTCAAAAATTCAGAATAGGGAATAGAGCATAATGACCTAATGGAAAAATATGAGCCAAACAGAATATAAAGATATTTATGCAGCACCAGGAGATACTCCATAAGTTTCAGCACTCCAAGCACACAGCAAAATGGGCTAAAAAAAAAAGTGAATATCTCTGCAATATGTGATTTTTGCACAAGTGATTGTTTACAACCAAAACATATTTCTTTTTGCACTTTTTAGGACACATTTATCAAGCATTTTTAAAACTACTCTTCTACATCCCCTCACAAACTTTTCTCAACTGCTTGTGCTTTATTTTTACCCTTGAATATACACTCCATTTAGTTTTCCCTAGTAGCTTTGCTACTAATTTCTGTATTTCTGAGTGTCTTCCATACTTTTGTTTCATACAAACTAACTGTGGATTCATTCAAGCTCCCTATTGGATGGTGCATTTCTCTAAATGTACATGTAAAGTGAAATTTCTGGTGGCAGTAAATGGCGAGATTAAATGCCTTCTAAGAAACTGGAGGCTACAAAGACATCCTAATTTTAGGTACATGTAAGAATCAGCAACTGGAGAAACATACATGCTACTTTCACTGCATTCCTTTGGCTGATCACATAAACACATCCCCTGTAGATTTGTTGTTGGCATTGCACTGAGCAAAACAGAACAAATATACACGCACCAAAAAAATAAAAAGATTAAAGCAAAACATTTCCCAGACAGCATCATTATGTTGGACATAGATTTAGATGTCAGAAGGATTCCGGATTTCACATTGATTCCAGAGGAATCAAGTCAGTAAGTAGCAGTCTACATTGATTAACTGATCATTGTTGATATTGATGAAGTCAGACTTATTGACAGTTTTCTCCTCTACAGCATTCAGGGGTTGGTTAAATGACAAGGAGTAAAAACAACAACAATGATGAAGTCAGAACAGGCCATTAAACCTGCAGTCTGAAACTTTTATATATACACATACTGTATATATATATATAAAAAAAAAAAAAAAAAATTCCCTTCTCACCCACCGCGGGTGGTTCTTATCCTCTGAGCTCGGGTCCTCTACCAGAGGCCTGGGAGCTTGAGGGTTCTGCGCAGTATCTTTGCTGTGCCTAGAACTGCACATTTCTGGA
>CAEGAD010075872.1:0-30756 GCA_903067055.1 Poeciliopsis paucimaculata
CTCTAAAGCGCTAACTATAAACATTAGCTCCCCTAACATGGTATACCAAGATGATACCTAGTGGAAGCTAACGCTACAGCGCTAACTCCAACATTGTTGATTCTCACCACGTTCCAATGATACAACATGTCTTACAACACAGTATAAGGCTCTCAACCGCTGTCCACCAAAAATAGCCAATGAGAGCCATGAGGTGAGTCTTAGCGATGTTAACCATACTAATGTACTCACTGCTAAATGTGCTAATGGTGGAGAAACAACTTACTGTTACAGGAAACCATTTATCGGCCATCATCAGTGGCTAATCTAACATTAGCTCCACTAATGCTAATGTTAGTGGAGCTATAAGTGGTATAAGCTCCACTAACACTAATATTACCATTCCCAACATGCAATGCTAGCTGCTAGAGCAAAGTCGTGTCATATTGTGATTAACAGCACTAAGACTCGCCTCCTCGCTCTGATTGGTTGTTTCCAGTTAGCATTGGGAGATGGTAGAGGAGCTAAACTTGTATCACTCCAAACTGTCACAACAGTGATGGTTTCAACTAATATCTGAAATACGGGTATAGTAGAAAAGTTAATGCAACAATGTAGGAAGTATTCATTATTTTTTAAAAACATTTCTGTAGCTATAATGAGCCATAAATTTACAGTATTTTTCTTCCTTTTTGTTTGTTTTGGTGAAAATAATTACATAAATCTCATATATGCATAGAGTTTTATCCTCACCTTTTCCCTTCTAATGCCTCCTTCAGGTGAAAAGTCTTGTAGGAGAGCAGCTCTTTCACAGATATGATCGTCTTCTCCTACAGTCTACCCTGGACGTCATGCCTGGTATGCCAATATATAATGGAGACCTATTATGCAAAACACACATTTTGGACATTTTTGTGCTTCCATTTAGGTCTGAACTGCTCCTGAAAACAAATAAGAACAAAACAGCCAGACGTTTTCGGAAAATGCACCGTGTTCCAAATTATTATGCAACTGAGATTTTCTTAAATGGTCGATGCACGTGATTGTCAGTATAATTTTCAAGTCATGAACTATAACAGTATAAATCAGATTTTACTGAACAAAACTTCCCATGAGAACAGTATTTTACTACACTTGAAACCTGTGGCCTGCTTAATAATGTGGAACATCCTTCTTCAGTAGATTTCCTTTAATTGAGCTCGCCAGACAAACTGACAAACTGATCAACCCAGCTCTCTGAAATTAATTATAGTGATTCAAAGAGCCCTGACACACATTGCCATCTATAAATTTAATAGTGCAACAAAAAAAAGTAATCTTTATGACCCTTAAATCCAATTTGCATAATAATTTGGAACAGGGTGTAAGTTTATGTTTTTGGTGTCGGGAAAATGAGCCATTTCTAAAACCTTCTGAATGTAAAGTCACAAATCAGCAGGCACACATTGCACCCCCGTTACCTAGCAACCACAGTAACCATGGAGTTCCGTCTGTTACCTAGCAACTCGAGATGAGCTCAAACACGTTTGATCAGAGTTTTCTCGTTGACTTAAAATCCAGAAACCTCTTGCTGCATTGTTGGTTGTGAAGGGGGTTTCACTTCTGCTTTTCAAAGGTGAACGGTTGTATGATGGTGCAGCTGTTTTTACATGCGAGTATAAATGTTGCTTTATTTTGCAAAAAATTTAATGAACATGTTTTTTTATAAGCTATCCTATTCTGTTCAAAGAAGCTATAGAGGTCTCTTAGATACATTTCAGGGTTAAAGGAAAACCACACATGCTCATCTCTCATTTTTGATTTTTCATTTTTAGACATCATGTATTGTCCTCGGCTTACGTGCGGTTCTGCTGTGATCTTGGAGAAGTCCAGCCCTGCAGGAATGTGCTCTGTCTGCAGCTTTGCTTTCTGCATAGAATGCAAAAAAACGTACCATGGAACAAGCAAGTGCTACGAAGAACCTGAATTATCTACAGAGAAGAGTGAAAATCTGCTGGTAGCTTTACCAAAGACAGGAGGTACGTTCTACAGTCTTCCTGTTAAAAAAAAAACAACCTCTGTGTATCTCAAAAACCTGATGATGTGGTTGAACTTAAGCAATTTGAGGAAACCATTTACCTTAAACCAAGGGGGTCCAAAGGGTGGCCTGTGGGCCATTAGTGGCCCACAGGCCAATTCTGTGTGGTCATGACAAATTTATACAGAAAAATATACTATAAATATCTGACTGATTAAAAAAACAAACTACATATAACATTTTTTTTTATTAAGTTTGGTTAATATCAATGTTTTTATTATTGGAAATGATCTAAATGTTTTTTTTTTTTAGTCCAAATAAACTGAAAATAAATACCCAACATGTTGGACCTTTTATTAAGACAAAAGCTATTGCATGTTTATTTCAGATTTTTAAAAAAATTATTTTGCTTTTAAGTTTATAAAACAATATGGCCGCCTAAATCATTTCAACTTTGGTATTCTGGCCCATGTTTCAAAGAGTTCAAACACCACTTTGAAATAAACTCATGAAAATGAAATGAAATTCAGTTATATGATATAAATTGTTACCATTTAAAGAAAAATGTTATGAAAGGTTTCTCCAAACAGCAGTGAATGTCCAGGTTGTGTTTCAGGATATATTTTATTTTTCCCAGAGGGGATCCAGGCGCTTATGGAGGATTATGCTAAAGGCAGCAAGCGGAGGCGTCGCCTCCTAGAAAACAGATATGGCCGTAAATTGTTTGTTTACAGCTTTGAAAAGTGTGTTAGCGACAAATGGATAACCACCAACACCAAACCGTGCCCTCACTGCTTCTCCCCAATACAGGTACGTTTTGTTTTTAACAGCTTTAGATTCTCTTTGTTTCATGCAATCTGGTTCTTTTCTTCACATTATGTTTGTTTGTGTTGCAGAAAGATGGCGGATGCAACCACATGGTTTGCACTCACTGTAAAAGGGCGTTTACGTGGCAGTGACTCTGTAGACTTGACTACTTTAGAACAGTCTTAATCAAACTCTGGACCGCGGACGCCCCCTAGTGGCCCACCAGGAACTGCATGTAAACGACCGATTATTTCCCGTGACGTCAGCTCAAAGAGCGATGCTACAGCTAGCTTAGCAAAGGATTGTGTTTAAATAAAATAATGGATCAAGCCGGATACTGGTGGGAAGAAAACACCAGGAATACTCGTATGCAGAGGTTGGCAGAGTACTAAAAATCTGTACTGAAGCAAGAGTAGATCTACTTCGACATATTTTTATTCAGTAAGCATAAAAAGTAGCCGTCCAAAAAACAATTTCCAAATCAGTTTTGTAAAGTTATAACATTTTAACAAAAACTGCAGGTGTGTGTCTGGTTAATTTTTTAATTAAACATGTTTGTTTTTCATTCAGTAGGTAGAAAATTCATAAATTTTACTAAAGTAAGATTAGAGATACTTCATAACAAAGTTACTTTTATTCGAGTAGTAGTAAAAACACTCCTAAAAGTATAGATTTTTTTAAAGATTACTCAGGTAAATGTAACTAGTTACTCCCTACTCTGTCTCAATGATCAGAGGAAGCCGTTCCTGACTGATGTGTCGTTCTCGACAGATTTGATTCTTTTGAACGGCTCTTTGCCGTGAACTAGTCTGTTGGTGAGAACTGTTCTTTGTTTTTTACGGCTTTGCTTGCTTATAATCTGCTCACGTTAAGAGCTACTGTTATTTTTATTTCATTAAAAATAATTTAATCAAAAAATAAATGCAACTAATAAAAATGTGTGGATATGTTTTATATTTAGTGGTGCAGAAGAGGATTTTTATTTCTGCCAAAGTATCTCAAGTCAGTTGTGTACGTCATTCCAGATGGGTCTAAATTACAAATTGTCCTAAAATGTTAATAATGCACATAGCACAATAAGGCTCAACAGGAAATAAGCTTGTCAAAATCAAACTAACTAGCTTCTCTGTCTATTTAGCCATTAGCTCTAAGTCCAGACTGAAACTAACTGGAGCAGTAGCATCAGTTGCCTTATGAAAATAATTAACTCTAGTATTGCTATTTTTGGATTTTAGTAAATCCTATTGTCACCTAAAATTTTTGTGACAAAATGCTTGTTTTAAAACTGCAAAATGACACAACAATTTGATAATATTCTGAGGAATGAGCTTTACTAAACTGTTGGGAAAGAATCATGGGAGAGAAGGAAAAGCTTGTTTATGGCTTCAGCAGTAAAATCAGATTTTACTGCAAACTTTCTGTCAACACTGGGAACATACACTGCTAAAACTCTGTCCAGTAACAGTTTCATTATTTATCTGTGAGGTCAGGCTCACAGAAACGTTCATAAACTTTTTAAACTCATCTAATAACAAATGCAACAGTCCACCGGTTTGCTTTCTGTCACAAACACTAGATGGCGCTAGTGTTTGAACAACAACAGCTAAATGAGCCTTAGAAATGCTGCTTTTCTTTTCTGAAAGCAGAACTACAAATGCTACAATATACACAATTATATTTACTTTATGCAAAGCATTAAAAAAAAACTAAATAATTTGTAATGCAACAACTCTGACACAATAAAGTTCTGAAATATGAGAAATTTTTCAACTTTTCCATGTTACATTTAAAAATGACAGTAAAATGTCTTAAATAAATCTACCAGCTAACATTGAATTTGCTTTCAGAAGCTCAGCGGTAGAGCTGCTGCCGCTGGGCGTTTGACAGCTATACACACACTTCCTGCTTTTGAAATGTCCTCCTCCCTTCCTACACTGTAAAAACATGAGTCTGCACGTCCCCCATGCTGCAGGGCTTTTCTTTTTCCAAGATAGAAAATGTTTCACTCATTGTTTTATATTTTTATATATCTATATATATATCTATATATATCGATATATATATATATCGATATATATAGATATATATATGTGACAAGAAAACAAGAATATTTTGAGTTTGAAAAGTATAAAATTTGCTTGAAAAAAGCTCCAAAATTGTTAGATTATTCTCATAAATTTTCTTCTTTTTTTTTCAGAAAAAGTCTGAGTTTGAAAAGTTGAACATTTGCAAGAAAAAAACTCAGAAATGTAAATATTAATCTCATTAATGTTTTAGAAAAAAAACATGAAAATCTCTGTTACAAAGGTAAAATTTTGACTTTGGAAACTAGAAATTTTAATGTTTTGTTTTTTTAATTGACACTAGTCTCAAAATGTGAGTTTCTGGCAGAATTTATTCTTTTTTGTTTTTGTCTGTGTGAAGAAGGCCCTAATGCACCATTGTATGAAAACTGACTTCACTGCAGGTTTCATAATTTTTAACATAAACAAAACACTGCTCTGTAAATATCTACAATGCGGTCAGCAGGTTACATTTCACACCAACTTGATGACACATAAACAACTCAGCAGAGGCACAGATTTATTTTTATTCAGAGTAATATAACAAATAACAATTTAAAGTAGATGATGGAGAACATTTGCTCCTTTCAGGCTGATGGCTGCATGTTTCCCCTGCAGCGCTGTGAGCTGAGCCGCAGCGGAGACCAGATGAGACTTTAGTGATGAAAATAGCAGCTCAGTTTTTATCGCCTGCATGTTTATTCATCTGTCATGAAACGCAAGCATACACAGAAACTACAGGTGTTCACTCAGACAGTAGAATGGAGTTTTAATGCTGTTTAGAGGCACTAAATGTGTGCTGAGGTTTTTCCACAACGATCACAGGATCATCTGCGTCCCTGCAGGGGCGATGCCGTCAGATTCACGGCCCTGAGCAGGAACCAGAGGGGGAGGATCCTGAAGTGTCTGTAAACCAGAATATACCGGCTTCTATGCGAGACAGGTACAGGAATTAGAAACTCGTAATTCTGACTACAAATCACATATTTCTGCTTTCACTTCAAATAATTGTTGCTTATTTCTCACAATAATGCAATTGAAATTGAAAGTCAAACTTATGACTTCAAATTGACTTTTAGTTTTATATAAAAAATGACTTCAAAATGATGTCTTTAAAATTCATTTTTGCAAGTCAGATCTCATAATTTTGATGTTATTTGGCATAATTTCCATTTATTTCTCTTAATGAGGTAATTTACTTGCGTTTAATTCCATTAAAGAGTTTTATATTTTTAAAAGTTTCTTCAAAATTCTAAATTATGTTTTTGAAATTTTGAAAGTCAGATCTCATAATTCTGATTTTATCACATAATGTTTGCTTATTTCTCATAATGTTTTTAAAAGTATGACTTTGGAAATCAAAATAATTACTTCAAAATCCTAAATAATTTTTTTTTCAAAGTCCAGTTTTGCAAGTCAGAATTATTGAAGTAGAATCTAAAAATTATCAACATATTTTCACAACTATTACTTTATATCTTATGACCGAATATAAAATTTATTGTTTAAAATTGTATAATTACATTTTTTTTTTTATGAATTTGAAAATCTGACTTATCGTTTTAAATCCATCCATCCATTTTCTGTACACCCTTGTGCAGCCCTAGTTTTAAATCAAATCTCATAATTGAGCTTTTAAGTCACAAACTCAACTTTGTATCTTAAGTTATTATCCAAATTATGACATTGAAACCTATGATTTTGACTCTGGAAGTCAAGACCATAATTTTATTTAAATTTATAATCATGATTTCATATCTAATAACTAAGATTTTATATTACTTTGAAACTCATGAGCAACTTTTCCTTTTTCAAGTAGAAGATACTGATGTGCTTCCTATGGAATATTATTATTGGGTTGTAAACCAAAAGCAAAACGCCTCCAACAGAACCAATTGTGAAAATGTTAGAAAAAGCTTTAAAATAAATTTAATTTTCATTATGTCTCAGAAGCCAATTAATTTTATTCACTCTAAAAAACAAAGCAAAAAATGTCATTCATAAATACGACCACTGCAGCAAAATATGGGTTTGTTTAAGTTTATTTCTTAAATATATTTGTATAAAAATAATTTTGGGGTTCCAATACTTAAGGTGCTTATAGATTTTTCTGTAAATAAGCATGCAATTTTAAGCTACAGTGGTGACTAAATAATAATTTTTGATTCTCCTTCTGGTAAGATACTGACTACTGATTATGCTCAACACAACCCCACTTAAGAAAACTTCAACTCTAAATAGTTGAAGTTGATGCTTATGATGCTGATAAACAAGAAGACGTTTTTTAAAGAGTTTAAACTTAAAAAATTCAATGTTATTTTGCTTCTTTTGAAGTTTAGATGATCAAACACTAACGTGCCTCATGACAGACATTTCATCTGCAACTTTTAAACTAATACAAGTTGAAAATAACTAACTGTTATAATGTGCAGATTCTGCCAAACAGGAGACAAAAATAGATTCAGATTCCCTTCCAATATGGCAAACAATTTTAACATTTTAAATGTTTCACAGTTTATGATTTTTTTTTAATCTAAAATTACCTTTTTCCCGTCCCCACGCACGGACAAACGCACAAAACCGCTCCCATCGTAAACATTACATTTATACTAAGAGGTATATATCGACAAAAATAGTCTTCACTTCAAAGTAACAATAAATGGTAAAATGTCTTTCCGTATAACACCAATGCCCGTTTTTTTTTAAAATATCCAGTGTAAAAATTGTTTTGCTAACTTTCCTCTTTATCCAGAAATATCTGTAAATAAA
Organism: Poeciliopsis paucimaculata; assembly: GCA_903067055.1. Taxonomy (NCBI): domain Eukaryota; kingdom Metazoa; phylum Chordata; class Actinopteri; order Cyprinodontiformes; family Poeciliidae; genus Poeciliopsis; species Poeciliopsis paucimaculata. The sequence goes on from CAEGAD010075872.1 coordinate 7,636, forward strand.
TACATATCTCTCCTTCAGAGTCGATGGCTGCAACTTTCTTCATGCACAAAAAAAATAAAACAGGCATTTCTGTCATGTATAACAAAACGTTAAAGTTTAACATTAAACTAATTATTTTTGAAGCATCTCAATAACAGTGAAACAACTTCATAAATTCATATTGTCATTAACCATTCTATGATCTATCTAGGTAAAATACGAAGGCAAAAAAAAAAGTTACATCAGACTATAAAATATTTGTGCAGCCCATTGTTGAGACCAGACGCACTATTCAGCTCTACAAAGCAGCATTCACTGATGTGGCTGTTCAATACGGAAGTATATTTGGTACAAAAGTATCTGTGCTCTGTAACTGTGAAGTTGAAGTCGGATTTAAGTCTTACAGAAATTTTTAACTGTAGATTTTTGTCGTCTTTCACAAGTACAAAACAACAAATTCTTAAATACAAGTACAGAAATGTTATACTTTTAGTCACACTTTAAAGTAGCTCCGTAGTTTAAGTCTATTACCTACAAACAGTTTCAGTCTCAATGAGGCAATGCAGGTTTAGAAATTTAATGGATGGGATAAACTAATATTAAATTAATAGTTTAAAATAATTTAGTTTAGATTTTTCTGTTTTATGTGAAGACAGAAGATTTTGGCTGAATTAAATGTTGGACATAATGTTGCTTTGGTTGTTAATTAGTGATTAAATATGAATAATTACAGTCATCTATTGACCTGCCACCGTATAATAAATGACTGTCGACATGAAAACTTTTAGCTACGATCGAATCTGGAGAAGTTTGGTTTTCAGCAAACAGCCTGAAAAAAAAAGTTTTTAAAACTAGAAATGTTTTATTTTCACTTTAGACCTGATGTGTTAATCTGACACTGAGAACAATGGAAAACATTTCATGAGGACCTTTTATGCAAAGTTCACATTTTTTGCATTTTCGTTCTCCCACTTATGTTTCTACTCTTTCTGAAAACAGCTGAAGCTCTTAAAAACAGCTGTTGTTGGCAATTATTTAATGTTTTACAGTATGTGGAAAACAAGCCATCTCAAAATCCTCATGAATGTTGAGACACATTGGACTAGAACTTTGCCATTACCTAGCAACCCCAGCAGAGCTCTTCCGTTACCTAGCAACACCAGCAGAGCTCTGCCAATACCTAGCAACCCCAGCAGAGCTCTGCCAATACCTAGCAACCCCAGCAGAGCTCTGTCATTACCTAGCAACCCCAGCAGAGCTCTGCCGTTACCTAGCAACCCCAGCAGAGCTCTGCCAATACCTAGCAACCCCAGCAGAGCTCTTCCGTTACCTAGCAACACCAGGCAGCACTCCAAGGAACACAGAATATGCAGAACAGACCAGACTGAAATCTTATGAACTAAGAATGATTTTGTGTTAAAAAAAAAAATTTTTTTTAATGTAAAAATGCAATAAGAATGATTTGTTTAGCCCATAAACATATCTTAATTTGTTCCAGGAGCGTAGTAGGTGATCTTTAAGTTAAAATAAATCTAAAGGGAGGCAGAATAACTGGCAGATTTACCGCATGATGCTTTTAGGATGCAGTTAAAAATTCCCAAATCTTCTCAAAAATAAGCGTATTATTTACTCTTCATCATTTTTTCAGGACATCTAACATCACAAAACAGACAATTTTCTTTCTAAATGCTCATATTAAGCAAAAATAATGAATAAAAGTATATTTTACATCAAACTTAAAGTAAACTTTTAATAATTTTAATGCACAGTTTTTCTTAAGGTCCAACTTTGCTCAGATTAAATCTGGCAAAGAAACTTCAATCTTTGGTTAAACTGAACACAAGTTACTAGAAAGTAAAGTTGGTTTCAAAGTAAATGTAAAAAATGAAAGTGAGTTAAATGTTTTATTGTTTCTGGTCATCCTGCATTTTCTGCTTCCCCGAGAGAGAATCTCATTTTCCATTCTGGTTTCTGTCAGCGGAATAAATCATCTTATCTTAGCATCAGGCACAAAAACATGTTATTTTAAAGTTTATACAAAAGAAAACCGTGACCCAAATCTGGTTACTTTCATCAGATCCTCCTTTATCATCAAATTTTTTTGCATTTTAATAATGAATGTAAACACTCTCATGGCTGTTTTTATTATTAGTGTGTGATTGTGGGCAGGTTTGTGTTGGTCATTAAAATGTAAAAGTGATTTACAGCCTTTGTGCTTCTGGCGGTTTGGTTAAACTGAAGCCACAAACTTTAAAATGTTTTACTATTAAATTATTTTAGGATCGACTCTAAGTGTTTAGAAAGTAGAAGGTCATGATTTATGATTTTTAAATTTCCTCTTAAAAATAAAAATCTGAATGTTAAAAAAAAACATTAACAAAAAATGACAAGAATATAATGTTTATTCTCATAATTTTATGACTATCCTCGTATTATTACAACTTTGTTCTTATAATATTATGAATTTATTTTCATATTATTACAACTTAATCTCATATTATTTAGATTTTTTTCTTGTAATACTGTGGCTTTCTCAATCTTACATATTGTTTAGATGAAAAGTAAATTTATTTTTGCGTTTTCATACTAATAATGCTTGTATTTTTACTTTTTTTTGTAAATTAGTATGCAGAAAAAAATTATTTTTTCTAAAATCATTTTTACTTTGACAGAATGATGTTTTTGCACGACTAAAGTTGTTTTCTGTAGGTCACCCCATCAGTAAGGGTTTAACTTTTTGCATCAAATAATCAACATTTTTTCTTTATTTATGTTCAAATTAGCCAAATTTAAAGGTACGGTCCCTGTTTTCGGTCTACGAACTCAAAATGTCTCATGAATGCGTTTCTTCAGCTCAGCTGAACATTAAATTAGATAAAAAGAAACAGGAGAATCACATTTATGTCCAGTTGCAGGACGGAGCAGAAACTCGACAGGAAGTGGGTCATGGGAGTGAGAGGAACAACACAATAAATAAATCCTCTCACTGCCACTTTAAACCAAAACACAGAGATTATTTTCTGCTTGAATAAACCCAAACAACCTGCAGCAGCTTTGCAATTTACAAACTAATTCAAAGTTTGGCGTTAAACGCTGTGAGGAAATGTTGCTGTTTCCCTCCACAACTCGGCTGCTTGATGGAGTTTTAGGGCCATACTAAAAAAAATTTAACTTTATTACACAAAGAAAGTCGAAATAATACAAGTACAAATTTGTAATATTTTAAGAATAAAGTGAATTTTACAAGAATAAAGTTGAAATCATGAGAATAAAAGCGTAACATTATTACAATAAACTGAATATTTTGAGAATAAAATCATAGTATCACAAAATAATGTAGCATTACAATAAAGTTGTAATATTAAAATAAAGTTGTACGAAATAACATGTAAATAAAGTGAATATTATGAAAATAAATTTGTAATATAAACACTATAATAATGCAAGAATCAAGTTGAAATAATATGGTTTGTTCTGGTAAAACTGTGACTTTATTGTCACATTATTTCCACTTTATTCTCATAATTTTATAACTTAATCCTTGTAGTTTTTATTTTATTAGCAGGTCCCTTGTTCTCCATCGTGTTTCTGCAGTAAAAGTGTTTTTGATTCTCCGCCTCATGCAGTCAAACTGAGACTATTAGCAGCTTTTAGTTAAACAAAGGAGGAACCAAAGTTTCTTTAGTAAAATCCACTAAAAAATAAAAATAAATAAACATACAGTGCTGATATACTGAGTCAGTGTGAGCAGGGATGATTAAAGAAATTAATTGTAGCTTTAGATGCTGCGAATAACTAAAGAATCAATAAGATTCTTATTTTTATACTATATTTACACCTACAATTTTTATATTTACATAACATCTGGATGGTTTATTATAGAAAAGCTCTACCACAGTACAGATTGGTTTCTATTGTATTGCCATAGCTTTGGCAGAGGTCAGAGGTCAACCAAAGCTCCCAGTTTCATTTAACACTCCTGCAAATTTAATTGTGCTTTAGTTGATTCTGCTTTGGGTTGAACTCCTCTGTCAGAGCCGATAAAAAATACCTGGAGAGCCGTTTTTACTTCTGTCCTGATTGATTCCTGTTTGTTTTCTGCCACGTTTTCACATTCAGCTCCGTGTCTCGTTGCTAAATGTTCCTGCAGACTTCCGGTTTGTGATTTGTCTTCTGAACAAGCCCGGTATTTATTTGCATTTCATTTGCATTCTCTCTAGTAACCTGAGTCTGAATGAATCCTGGAAAGCAGGTCAGTGAAAGTACAAAAAAAGGAATCATTTGTTTCCTATCCACATGTTGACTAAATAGGTTGGGTTTTTTTCATTTTCTCCAAACTGTTTGGCAAAAAAAAATCTATTTTTCTCAGTATGTTTTACTCTGGATGAACACTAATCACCAGTTTAAAACAAAAATATTATGTAGGCGCTGACAAAAAAACCCCTAAATTTTACCAAGTCCAGTTTCTAGTGTAAATAACTAACTGAAATAAGAAAAAATAACTTTTCAGGAGGATATAGGAGCTAGTTTTATGTAAATAATTTTCTTAATGTTGATATAAAAAGTACTACTTTAACTGACAGGTTATTTATCTTATAACATCATAAAAATGTCTTTTTATAAGTGAATTTATTTGCAAGTGGAACTGGAACTTTTTCATCTAAATTAAGAAATTATTGACTTCAACTTGTTTATCTTGCTGAAAAGTTGTAAGTTAATCTCTTCTTTCAAGTTTCCTAAGATATTTACAATAGAAACTGCACAAATTACTTGGTAAGATTTTGTGTTTTTGCAGTGTAAAGACCCAAAACATCTTTAATGAGGAAAACACAAATGTAACTATTTACTGCTTGATCTACTGTTTGAGCTGCTGTAATACTTTTTAAAATGCTCCTGTCTAGGTTTGATGTTTAAATTAAATCTTAGATGATCTGCAGTGAGATCTGGCCTCCATTTTGGATATTTGAATCCGTTTGGGTCCCTCTTAGCTGTAGCCCAGGTTCTCCATCTCATGGCGGTATCTCAGCTCCGACACTTTGGCTTTGTGCTGCTTGCTCTCCAGATGCTGCCGGAAGTCCGTCTCCTGCTCGGCGCCGCAGTTGCACATGGAGCAGTAGAACTGTCCGCTGGGAGTCACGCACATGGCCAGGTCCCTGGGGATGCGCTGCCTCGGCCTCGGGTTGTAATACGGCCCTGGACGGGCGGAACCACAAACAAGCAGCATTAGTTTCCCATTTTGCACAGTTTTGCTGTCATTTGGGTTTCTACCCCTTCTAAAAACATCCCAAAAACACACCCAGCCATTTTTTGCCAATGATGTTTTGTTTTTTGGTGTTTGGAAAATGAGCCATTTCCAAAACCTTTTGTTGGTTCTGAAAGGTGAAATCAGCAAGTCGTGCTTTGTCAGGAGTAACGTCTGGAATGTAACATCACAAATCGAAGCACAGACCGTTACCTAGCAACCCCAGCAGAGCTCCAGCCCATCACCTAGCAACCCAAGAGGAACTCCAGAAAGTTTGGTCAGCTTTACACCATAATGTTATAACATTATGATGTTATAACAGTTAGAATATATAATGGTTGTACTGTTATAATACTGTTATAACAGTTATGATTGTCTAAGCTGAATTATTAATATTTTTTTGAATTGCAATTTTGGTTACAGAGACTTTATAATACACTTTAATTATTAAGTTCTGTTTTTTTATTTTTAAAATGTTTTTATATTATTTAGATTTACCGTCCAGGAACCACTTGCTGCATTCTTGTTGGTTATGCAGGAGGATCCACTTATGCTTTTCAAATGCGTTTTATAATTGCGCATCTGTTTGCAGCCATTTTCACGTGCAAATAATGCAGCAGATTATTTGTATTTAAAGTGACAAGACACCCATCAACAGCTCATTCTGAAAAGAACTAGTCCAGTCAAACCTGCAAACCTGGCTCTTGGTCCGGTTGAAGCGAACTCTGGTGCTGATCCAACGCTTATGTGAACACCAAGCAGACCAGAAACTGCTCCAAAAGCAGGAAGTGGATTTCAGAGCAGACCATTCTTGGTGAAAGCAAACTCGGCTAATTCTGCTTTTCTTAAAGTTCAGTGCAAACAGAAACAGGTTTAATCATAGGATAAGAAAAAAGACAGAATGATTCGTTTATTCTGATAAAATAACCGTCTTCAGTGCGCAGAAATAACAACTCAGGACAATGTTGTTTATTGTTTGTGTAAAAAGTGCAGAAAAAAGAAACAAAACTGACAGCGACAAAGCAACCAAACTGCACAAAGTCAGCTGTTCTAGGATATTTCCATCATAAAATCTGCTGACATGAGCAGATAATTGTGGAAAAGAATAAACAAATTGTTTTTACTCTCATTCATTCTCTTTAACTCTTCGCCAATTTGCTACTGAGTTTGTAAAAAAAGCAGAGTTGGAATCAGCCACAGCAAGAAGGGCATGTTGACGTCAGCACAAGGTCTGACGTTCTTATGCTGTATCTGCTTACACACACTCACACATGTGCACGCACACACACACACACACACGCACATGCACACACACTCACACACGCACGCACACACACACACGTTTGCGCAGCTATCTTTGCGGGGACTTTCCATTGACTCCCATTCATTTCTACAGCCTAAACCTTACCCTTATCCTAACACCTAACCATTACATACCTAACCCTAACCAAAACTCAATTCACACCTTAGTCCTAAATCTGACCCCTGACCCTGGTCCCCACAACGTAGCATGTGTCAGGCAGATGGTCCCCACAAGGTATTAGAAACAAATGCGCGCACACACACACACACACACACACACACACAAGCTCAAAAAGGTGAAAACAGACACTGTGGAGGTTTTCCTCTGCAAGCTGTTACTCTACAGGTTAGCAGGAAAACAAACACGAGTGAAAATCGGCACCAGTCACCTGACCAACATTTTTCTTTAAAAACTGTTGAAAAAGAGCGAACTCCCCCACTGGGGCAACAAGAGTTATCAAGCTTTTCCTGTTTTTCATTATGAGGCAGTTTCTGCTGTTGACTGAAATCAGCAGATTTAAAGTCTTTTCTCTCTCGTTCCGGGCATCAAGGACGTTTGCAAACGCCAAGCCAGCTGGGAAAGCTTACGATGCGGAAGAGAAGACGTTATATATTATGCATGCATCCACATTAACGGCAAGGAAAACGGCGTCTAAGCTGCTAAAGTCCAGAGGGAAGCCTGGGCGTACCGTTAGATCTGTCACAATCTGCAATACATTAATTAATCACATGATAAATTAAAATGAGCTCAATAATTTCCACTAGAGCAGAAATTATTCTCTCATTGAAACTGGTTGCAAAACGCTGTATGAAGTAGTTAGTTTGCACTACCTGCCACTTTTGCCTGTTCTCCCTGTCTCTGCCGAATCGTTGATATTTTCTGAAATAGAGATTTTCCACTTTAATTATTGCTGCTTTGTTTGTTATTTTGGATTTTTAAAATGTTTTCCTGAATATTCTTGAGAAATCAACGTGATTTTTATTCGTCTAAAATCCTATTTAGAGTTTTAAAGACAATAGTGGAACACACAAAAACACGCACAAAAAGTATTTTTGTACTGTTGAAGCCATTAAACAATCTCCTCTTCAGTTCAACCTTATAAGTGGAGACGCATTGTTGGTGTTACCTTATAAAATAACTTGTAATAAAGTTCTGGCAAAGCTCAATGTCATTTTCACAGGTTGTTGTTAGCAGCTGCTGAAATTAACTAAAAAAGTTACTTTTAATGTAACTTAGTTACTTTCCAAATCAAGTCAGTAATCTAAGTTACTTTTTCAAGGAGTGATCAGTAATCTGATTAAAGTTACTTTTTCAAAGTAACCATGCTGTCACTGTTCAGAGGCAAAACTGGTTTTAGTTTCTTCCTGGCTTTTCACCTGGCATGGCGGCGGGCATCTGTGGGCTGCGGCGGTTCTTCACCAGCCGGTACTCGTTGCCGTCTTTCCGATTTTTTCTCGGCGCTCCCTCATTGCTGCCTTCCCTGCATAAAGGTGAAGACAAAAATCCCTTTCAGACAAACAGCTGCCGACACAGAAAACGTTTGTCGACCCAGACCCACATGTTGCTGGAGTTCTGCTGGGCCTCCGCCAGGCGAAGCTTCTTGGCGTGGTTTTTGCCCTGGTAGTGGGCCTGCGCGACCGCCAGCGAGCTGAAGGAGGCGTCACACAGTTTACAATAGTCGTTCTCAGTGGCCAGGATGACGCGGGGCGCCCCTTTATACAGCGCCTGCAAACGCCAGACAAAGCATCGCACTGTTTGTGGTGAGAGGAGTTGGGCAGAAAACACGAAGCAAAGACGGAAAAGAAATGTTCAGAACCACTGAAAGGCAGAAAACCCGATCTCTGAGTCATTCTCTGTTTCCTTTTACTGCAAAGTGCACACCAACAGATCTCTGACGTAAACAAATAAGAGTTTTCAATATAAAAATCAGGACTGAAGATGAAAATCTAAACTGTTCAGTGTTGAGAGAAGAATTTGTATCCACGATTAAAGGTGACCTATTATGCAAAATTCACATTTTGAATGTTTTTGTGTTTTTGTTTGGGTCTCTGCTGCTTCTAAAAGCAACTCTAGCGCTTAAAAGAACCACCCAGTCTTTTTTTTTTGGTATCTGGAAAACGAATCTTCAGGATGTAACATCAGAAATCAGCAGGCAGTGCCTGTTACTTAGCAACCCCAGCGGAGCTCCGCCCGTCTCCTAGCAACCCAAGCTACGCTCCACAATACGCTCTAAATCATCTCATTCTGAAAGGAGCTCAAAATCTTTTTGTCTGAGGAGGACTTTGAGCAAAAACATGTTTTTTTTAATAGCTACAGTTCAATCCTAACCTGTTCAAGGAAGCATAGTAGGTCACCATTAATAGACTGCAGCTGCCTCCCACCTCCTCAGATCAAACAGGTAAGTTGGTGCTGAAATGATGTAGCTTGGCCTCACCTGTCTGGCTCCATCAGCATCAGCGGCTCCTGAGCCGGCGTTCGGACCGGCGCCCTCCAGGGCTTCTGGGATCCTGATGGCAGGCGGCTGCTGGCTGCCAGCGTAGAAATTTCTCAACTTTTTGCTGTGGTTCTTTCCCTGGATGAAAAGATGCAGAAGTTAGTATTTTCTGTGGCCAGTTACAAGAAGACGTAGCTAAATACAGTATAAAGTAAAAGGGCTGCTGAATGTTTATGTTGTTTGTATGTAACTTAATAAAAAATATCTTAACATATTTGTTAAAATTATTCATATGTCGTCACAGTTTAATATAAGATGGATAATCTGTGGAGAAATGTAGCTTCTTTACCTCCTCCCAGTGCTAATTACCATCACTGAGTCAGAAACGACCAATCAGAGCCAGGAGGAGTGTCTCAGCGCCGTCAATCACCCCTGTGTATGCGCTCTCCTCCTTGCTCGCTGCTGTGCTGCAACAGAGCCTTCCACGAACGCTAAGGCTAGCAAAGAAGCTCAGTAATTTCCATTTGCATGATTTTTCTCTCTCTTCAGGATGACTGAAGTCTTCAGTCTGTTGCTTTACTCTTTTTTTTTTTTCTGAAGGACAATTTTGTTTACAGATAATTTATAATTTATTTGTTATTTCTGTTGCTTCGTTTATTTATTTTTTATCATTGTTCATTAGAATTTAGTCTTTATTGATCATTCAAATTATTATGCTATTACCATTTTTGAAAATACTCTGAAAACAACAAAATTATTGTTTATAAACGGGTTTAAAATGTGTCATCCTGTTAAAACTGGGTGTGGTAACAGGCCTGGCCACAACATCAACATAACTTTGTAAAAGCTGCATTCTGCAGCTTTACATTGGGAGGACTGTGTTTCCACTCACCTGGTAGTGAGCTTGCGCCTGCTGAGCAGAGTTCAGTGTAACATTGCAGAGTTTACAGTAAAGTGGTTTGCACAGTTCTTCCAGACCCAGAGGGTCGTCCTGCTCCTCCACCCCCAGCAAGGAGCCCTCATCCTGGGGCTGCTCGCTGGCAGGAGCTGCTTGGCCTGGCAGAGGCGCACACGGGTAGCTGGATACCGGTGCTGGTCCTGGGGGCCGTGGGGTAATCTGTGACGGGTCTGGGTCTGGAGCGGGGGGCAGCGGGAAGCGGGTGGGTGCGGGCGCCATGGGTGGAGGGACCAGTGCTTGAGCTGGGGGGAGGTGTGGAGGACCTAAAGGCTGGGTGAGGTCAATGGCTGGAGGTACGATTGCTTGTATTGGATCTACAGGTGGAGGAACTAGAGTGTGCGCCATTGGAGGAGGCCCCATTGGTTGGGTTGGGGGCATTGGAGGCGGGGCTAAGGTGTGCGGCGGAGTAATGGATGGAGGCCTCAACGTGTGGGCAGAAGGCCCTAGACTCTGAGTGGGAGGAAGAGTTGGGAGTCCGATTGGTTGGGTAGCAGCAATGGGTGGTGGGCCGAGGGGTTGGGTGGGCGCCATGGGTGGAGGTCCTAAATGGTGCAGAGAGTCCATGTAATGGAAGGGCTGTTGGGGATGACTGAAGAGACTGAGAGGAGGCTTCAACATGGCGTCCGGACCTGAGAAAACCCAAACGTAATCTGTCAACTGGTTTGTTTGTGTGTTTAGTGAAGAGTTAAAGGCCTGGAAGTGACACTGTGTGCAGAAGATGTTCAGCCTGGGACCGTTTCTGTTAACAACCTCTGGCTGGAACTGGCTAGAAATGTTCAACTTTTGAAAATAAGAACATTTCCAAAAATGTTTTCATTTTTGGAAATAAAAAAATGTTTCCAAAAATTTTTTAAATCATTTTTATGATCATTTTTATGATCATTTTTATCAATGATCATGATAAAAATGATCATTTTTATCATTCAAAAATGATATTCCATTTTTGAATCTCAGAAATGTTCTCATTTTTCCACAAAAACAAATCTGTAAAATCTAAAATTTCTGGGGTTTTCTTTCAGAAATTTTTTGACTTTTGAAAAAGTTTTTTGACAAGTTTTTGACTTTTCAAACCCACAAACTTTCAAATATTTTCTAAAAGATTTCTGAGATGTATCACAAAATTTCTGTTTTTTACTTTTCAAACTTTTAACAATTTTCAACTTTTGAAATTCCAAGTTTTGATTGTTTTGGTGGAAATTGGCTCCTCCTTTTTTCCTATTTTCAGTGGCTCTAATACGCCGCCGTAGGTTTCAGAGAATTTATTATTCACAGTAAAATGAATCCACTCAGCAGCGAAGAAGCAGCATAAAAAGCCAAACACACAATTCTGGTTTTAACTAAAAGCTTCAATGTTACTGCAAACATAAATGCAAAAACTATTTTAAGCTTAACAAAAAGCATTTTTTGAAGATAAAAATAACTTCCTTTGGATTAAAATGATGATAAATGTCCATTACATGGATTCTGACAGCTGATGATGGTGCAGATTAAAGCCCAGAGGCAGAACGGATGAAGAGTGAACAGAAACACGTTCTTGGACAGAGTTTGGAGCTTCACACTTCAGTGGGCTTCAGAAAGATCAGGGTGAGCATGCAGTGCCTGCAGTCAAGCATACAGGACATCACACACACACACACGTACACACGCACGCACACACACACACACACACGCAGCACCGACTCTAACTCCATGTTTTTTCCCCCCTTTTTCGTCCTATAGGCCACAAAAACACACACATCATCTGGCTTAGCTTGGTATTCTAAGTCCTGTTTTCAGGATTGCTTTGTCACTGCCTGTGTGTGTGTGTGTGTGTGTGCGTGTGTGTGCGTGTGTGTGTGTGTGTGCATGTGTGTGTTGTATGTATAACTCTAAATTGTCAGGTCAGTACTCTGCAAACAGCTGTGTCAAAACCCACTTTGCCGAACGCTTTCATCTGAAAATCTGATTGAACGCCGGTGGCAGTGAGTCCCAGACCCAGAATAACAGCCGGGGGTGTTTGTGTTTCCGAGCGCCGCTGCCTGTCCGTCTCTCTGTCCACCCCGTCCGGCTGTCTGTCACCCGGTCCTGCTGACCTCAGGAGAAAGGTATGCCAGACAAGCCACTGGCCTAACTATTAGTCATCTCAGCTGCAGGAGGAGACACTCGGCCAACAAGGAGAACCATCTCAATCCATTTCATTCTTTACTGATATTTTGAATCCTGCCTTTATTTTTTGGAGCTGCTTATTTAGAAATGTTTTTAAGTCTTCTAACACTGATTTCTTTGAAGTAATCTTGAAAAAAAAACCTCTTTCAGAAATTGTGCAAAATTCACATTTCTGAGCTTCCATTTGGGTCTCAACTGCTTCTGAAAGAAGCCCGAGTGCTTAAAGATGACACATTATGCTTCTGGATCAGGTTAAGGTGGGTCTATGGCCTATTCAAAACATGTTGATTACATTTTATCGCTGTACAGACCGCTGCCAACAGCCGTTAAATCCTTAAAGAATTTGAATTTATATGAGTTACATTTATTTTCCCTTTGGAATCAATAACGCATTTTTTTAATTTGTAGACTTTTTGCGTAAAATTATTCTTGAATAATCTGCGATGGACTGGAAACATGTCCAGGGTGACCCCGCCTCTAGGGTGCAAGAAAATGGATGGATGGATTCTTAAATAATGAAATTTTGAGGCCACGCCCCCAACTCAACATTCACACTCACATTTAAAAATGGCTGCAACCGTACATCTTTGAAAAGCAGAAGTGGAGCCTCCTGCGCAACCAACAAGAGTGCAGAAAGCGGTTTCTGGGTGGTAATTCAACATCTTGTCTCTTCCAGGAGTAAAACCAGCTGATCAAATGTGCTGGAGCTCTGCTACGGTTGCTAGGTGATGGGTGGAGTTCTGCTGGGGTTGCTAGGAAACGGGCAATGCCTGCTGATTTGTTACATTACATTTTGAAGGTTTTTTTAAATGGATCGTTAACTTACTGTCCAAAAAAAATGACGGGGTGTTTTATCTTTTAGCGCTTTGCTGTTTTCAGAAGCTGTAGAAACCCAAACGGAAATACAAAAACATGCAAGATGTGAATTCAAACAACAAATCGAGGTTTATTCCTGCTGTTTCTGTCGTCTTCAGTTAAGCCCAAATGTACACACAGCAACTATCCGCATGTCTCAACATGACCAGGAAGATCCAGGCTTTCTGTTGGACTATCATGTACATGTAACATGAAGCCTCTTACATCCCAGACTCGACTGTTAAAATCATGTAACATAATTAAAAACTGCAGCCAGAGTCTGTTTGAGCGAAGAATACAAAGACCTCAGGCAGATTTTCTTCTTCTATATCACATTGTTCTTGGTTGCTTTTCTCCAATATAATTAACCCTTAGTTGGCTGAAAACACTGCATATATATAGGAGAACAACACAGACAATAGATACCTCGCAGCCTATTATTGTACTCTTGACTCAAGCTGGAGATCAATATTTGTAGTCTCTTGATGCACAATAGACTACCAGATTATTTTTATTTCCCTTAACAGTTTTGGATTCTAGCAGCTGATTTGAAAAACTGGGGAGAAAAATTACTTTGTTTTGATGCTTTTTATTTGTATGTTTGGGAACATGTGCCTCAGTAGAGGAAGTTCTGCTCTTGTTGCTTAGAGATGACATTAAGGAAAACTGCAGGAGAGACATTACGAGCAGAAATACTGACTTCTCCTAATTATAGCAGGTCGCAAACACATAATCCAGTGTGTTTTATTTAGATTTTAAATGACAGATTAACTCAAAGAGGTGCAAAATCTCTTTGATTGGTTTTCAAGAGTCTGTTAACAGCGTTTTCTGTGTCTCACCACAAATTCTTGATTGGATTTGGGTCCAGACTTTGACTAGGTCACTCCAACTTGTAACAAGACATTTCACAATAATCCTTTTAAATACGTGAAATAATCTGCCAGTGGAACTAGTACTTTTCCATCAATGTTAAGGGATTATTTACTTAAACTGTTGACTCTTGCTGAAAAGTTAAGTTAGTTTTGTCTTGTTTCAAGCGTACTAAGATATTTGGACTAGAACTAGACAAAAATAATTAGCAAAGTTATTTTTTCCCAGTGTATTGATGCTGAAAGTAGCTGTGTTTTCAGTACAGATGCGCGCAGAACTTTGTTGATATTCCACTAATGTAAAAAAAACAACACAATTTCTGTGTTTCTTCTAAGTAAGAAATGCATTAAAATCACAAGTAAATAAGTTTATTCATGAAATAAGTCAATAAAAACACACTGCGCTGTCATTCTCCTACCACTTCCTGTCTTTGTCTTCTTTGTCATTTCTGGCAGTAGTAACATCAAAAAACGTTACATGCCATCATAACAACTGGATGTTGTTGTTTTTACCATCACTTTTTTTTACTGGTGATGGTAAAAAGTGTTTCCGTTGCAGTTTGTTTGTTTACTTGAGTAAAATCCTCTGTTGTCTGCACCGTAATTTTGGCCCCTGTGAGCTCCCGTAGTCTTTATGTTGGCTAGATAGGTCAAGGTTAGCATTTTATTCACTTCTGACTTTGCACTTTGTAAGCAGAAACACAGAAACGTGGCTATTCCTGGCTGCAGATTCATATAAATACTCACCGTTTTGACCGCAGATTGAATGACAAGGCAATCAGCTGCAGGTCAAAAACCAGGATTACATAAAGCCCAATTTCCAATGCTTCATTTTCCACCCATCACACTTCTTTCTCCTCAGCCTTTTTTTTATTGTTCTCACAGCCTCAAAAGGAGCTGCCAGAGATAAAATCCTTGATGTTATTTCAGACGCGCCATCACTTGTCAGATTTCTTTGAGCTTGACTCAGGAGTTTGCAGCTCGCTGGTTGAGCCCAGAAACAAAACAGAGTCTTCAAGCCTTTTTTTAATTTCACTCTCTCCTCTGAGAGTCTTTAAATAGGCCAACTGTTCATTTTCTCTTGAGTTTCTTTTGTAGGTGCCGCGTTGTGTCACATCAATTATGGAGTGACAGGAAGCACATGCCCTCTGCACTGAATCCATCCGGACATTTCACTGCCTCCATTCTAACCGTCGGTCACTGGAGCTAAAATTTTATCTTTACTTCTGATAAATTTCTCAGGAATTTAACTAACTTCCACATTAACTGAGAGATGTTGCCCTTTAAGTGATTCTGTTGCATTTAACATTGATTTTGGCAGAGCAAGAGGTCTGGTAGGGATGAAAGTTATTGATTAATGACTTAATCTAAAGATCATTGATCTTATCAATCATCTTTGATAAGCTGACATTTTCTTAAAATCTTGAGATTTCTCTTGTATTAAGAGAAATTTGTTTTCTCTAACATAAAAGACTAACCTTTCATGATATGCTAAGTTTACAAAAAAGAAAAAACACATTTGAACATTATTTTGTCAGTCGCAGAATAAACAAAAAACTTTGGTTTTCTGAGTATATTTGTAAAATAAATGACAGGTAATTCATTATGTTTTGCTATTTGCATGAATTGTTTTGAGGAATTCACTGAAAAGGTTGAAAAAGAGACGGTCTAATGTTCCCATTTCTACTTATTTGTCACAATAACATTACCTGTCAACAAGTTACAACTAAAGCAAAAACATGAATGTTGTCCAGCCTCTCGTTGCAATTCACATCATTTGTCATCAAAACTTTACTCAAGAAAATCCTGATGTATTGAAAACATGAATCAAGGACTTGCCATTCAGTTCATTGATACAGATATTTAATTTTGAGATAAGAAACTTGCTTTTGCAGGTAATCAGTGGTGTTTTACAGACAAACACATACGCTGTAAAATCTAATAACTAAATCCAAAAGGTCATCTATGGGTTCCTAATGAATAATTGTAGGTTTATCAACATGCATAATGGAGTGGATTGGTCAGTCTCTAACATGGTCAGTGCTGCAGGATGACAGATTTTGGCCCCTGATTTCTCACAGGAAGGCGGCTAAACAGGTTCACCGGGGAGCACCTTCTTCATGACTGTCACATGTCAGCAGTTAAAGCTCTGCCTCAGATGTGAACTCTCTCCTGTGCACGTATTTCCTAGAGCTGTCCACAGATTTTTGCACCGCAGCATCTTGCTGAGCAGAATGGTGGCTCTGCGCCCCAGCAGCAACATCATGAAATATGACAGCGTCAGGGGCAACCCGGTTCCTACACCCACGGACCGAGAAGCGAGCTGCAATCACCTCACACCGGCTTTCACCAGTTTTTTCTGTTTTCATTTTGCAGAATAACGCAGGAGAGTTTTTCCACGTCAGCCTCAACTTACCTGGCAATCGTGCAAGATAATGGCTGCTGTCAGTGTAGCCGACAGGCGGCGAGGTGTAGTTCCTGCAGTATTCTGCGCTCTGGTAGTATGCAGCATCCCCGCTCCTCAGCTGCAGCGCCATCATCGCCGGAACATCCCTCTGCCAACTTCTCCTCTCTGAAAACCCGGGCGGTCAGACAGGATGACAGTCCCGACCAGGACGCGCACACCGCGGCTTCACCGGAAGGGGAGCGGGGCGCAAAACATTCCCAACCCAAAGCACAAATCCACGCCGGTCATCGTCCACTGCGCGCGTTTTGGTTTGGTTGTTGCCGTAGATGATCGAGAAATGTCGTGTAATTTGTGCAGGCGCTTTTGAATGCTTCAATGCAGCCGGAGGTTTTCCCAGCATCCCTCTGCGTCTTGGTTCGGCCCATTTCCGATGCCACTGCTGCTGCTCTGCATGGGTGGCAATAATGACACATTGTATAAATATGCTGCACCTCTGTGGTCGACTGGCAAATTATGACTAAACTGTTCTCAGATATGCGTGTCAGCAAATAGCAATGCAAGAAGATAAAAATAATAAATGAATAATAACAATAAAATAACTTCTGACTGATAAAGTCCAGGCTGAATCTCTTATGATACTTACAGTTTATGTTTGTTTAGATTTGTCGCAATAAGCAATAAATGAATCACATGATAGATTAAAACAAGCTCAATAATTTACATTTGCATGTTTTATTCTTTTTCTCGATGATAAATCTTCAATGTGAAGTTTTGGTCTCAACTTGCCTTTTTTTATTTTGAAGGACAATTTTTTTTTTTTTTTTTCAGAGACTTTATAAATAATTTACTTTGTTGATTCTTTTGTTAATTTGATATTTAAAATGTCTTCCAGTGACAGTGTTAAATATTCATTAATTTAGGGTTTATTGATCTTTGTGGATGCGTTGAAAATGGTCTGAAAGCAACAATATTATTATTTATCACCAGGGGCGGTTCCAGTCTTTTGGAGGCCTCTGCCAACACCGTCACATAATTTATACAGAGTTGGGTAATAACCACTTATGTTCACTCAGTGAACCCATTTACTTGAGTAACTTATTTGAAAAAAATCTACTTTTAGGAGTATTTTTATTGTGCTGTACTTCTTACTTTAGCTCTATTCTTAGTTGAGTAAAATTTCTGGATTTTCTACCCACTGAGTAAAAAACAAACAAGTTTAAACCAAAAAAAATCACCAGACACAGACACACACCTGCAGTTAAATAGTACATCATTATAAAATTATCTGAAAATTTTGGTATTTAAAAAAAAAAAATTAATATAAATAACTATAATTACCAAATAACTATATCAATTTCTTTCAATATAAAACTTTCGGAAAATTTGCAACACAAAAGTTTCCATGTTTTTTTTTCTAGAACATTTTTGAGACTAATCTCAAAATTGCTGTTTTCCTTGAAAATTTTTGAATTTTCTAATTAAAAAAATGTCCATGTTTTTTTTTTTTTTTGTAGAAATTCTTTTAATTTTTTTCAATCTCAGAATTTTTTTTCAAGAAAATTTCTCAGATCAGTCTCAAAATTTCTGATTTTTTTTCTAGCAAATTTTCAACTTTTCAAACACAAACATTTCCTTGTTCTTTTCTAGGAAACTTCTAACTTTTTTGGGCAGAAATGTCCCCTCCTTTTTCTTCTTTCTATCTATAACAGTCCTAATACGTTGTTGTACTATGCGAACACATTACAAGCATGCTTCTGTCATAGATCACATGCTGCTAAATACACATAATGCTGACTAGAAATTAATTTCACACCTTTGTTTTGGCGCCCCCTCTAGCGCAGCGCCCCTCTGCGTCGCGTGCCCATGTTTTGCGCCAGTGATTGCCGTAGTCTGGAGATAAAACTGAACCGATTCGTCATTGGCTCTCACTCTGGCTGTGTTTGTGTGTATTTTAAAGGAAGGAAGGGAGGAGGAGGAGGCAGCGTGGAAGTGGAAGAAGCTTTTGTCGCAGTAAGGCAACTTCTCCAGTCGGGCAGCTGCTTTTCTACAACACATCCTCCAACGGTCGAGTCCCTCAGACAGACCGACCGAGTGGACATGCCGCCGGTCAGTCTGTGCTCTCCGTGACCCCGGGAGGGAGTGAGTGAGCTCGGCTTGCTTGTCTCTGAACGCTGGCGCGGAAGCGAAAGGCTCGGGGTTCGGGGGAAAGACCGACGCCTCCCTGCGTCTTTCCCGGCGCCGGCAGCCGCGAGCCCGGATCGGCCGCAGGGAACCAACCGCTACGGCTGTTAGCTGGAAGCTAACATCTGGGAAGCTAACAGGCAAATAAACCCAGGATACCAGTTCAGTTGAGCTTTGACTCGAAAGCAGCGGGTAGGTTTTTAATTAATATAAATATATGTGTGTGTTTTTAAATTCTCTTAATATTTTTAGAGGGTTTTTATTGTTATTTGGGGAATTTTAATTCCCACAAAGGGAGGATAGGGTTAGCATTAGCTTTTAGCTGTCATGGGCAAACATTGGATAATGTTAGTTTAATGTGTGTTTATAGAATCCAAAAAGTGTAATTATAGGGTTTCTAACTTCTTAGTGTCATCACTTAATTTAATTGTATTGTATTGTTTATGTGGTTGTCATTTGTGAGCTGTCATTGTTAGCTAACTTGCTTCCACCAGCCAACATGAATCACCTTTTCTGTTATTCACACTCAGGTTGTTTTGGGATTTTAATGTCTCCTCTCTACAAATATTTCAGCGACAGCCTGAGAATGGATTAAAAAATGAAGGGCGGAACTGACTAATCATCCAAATAGGAGGCCCTCTCCCTCCCTCTCTAAGGTATGTCTCTCTTTCACATCACTTCTGTTCTCATCTTTCAATTAACTTCAACTCCAGAGCTAATTTTATGAACAAAGTGTAACCCGATCACTGTGTCACAAGTGTTTCCATTGAGCCCAGTCCGTCATGCAGAGTGGTGCAAATGGCTAAACCCTATGTTGCCCACAAATATATGGAGTTGTGTCCTGCAGAGCCTCAACAGATGTTTGATCTCCCCTGCCTGACCACAGATCAGGCTGAAATGCTGTATGGCATTACAGAAAGAAAAAATGTGTCTAGGTCAATATTTCCCCACTACACACATCCTGTGTTTTAAGGAAGCTTCCTCTTTAGTCCTAAAGTACTTTGCTACATCCTGGCCAGGGTCAGAGGTCACAGAACTACTCATTTGTAGTGTTCTTTTTTAGTTTATGAAGGTTTTTCTGGGTTGTTTTGTGCACTTTTCCTTTGGGAGTGGCCTATTCTAGATAAAATATAATTATTATTACCATAAAGTTACCACAGATTAATTCCCCTAAGTGTTTCCGTTCATGAGTGTCTAGAGAAGACTTCTGTCTTTAACAGGGGTAGAAAGTCTTGATTGACGTGAATTTTTCAGGGTTTGATTGGGGACCAAAATCATAACATTTGTTACATTTTCAGCTACTGTGGTTTGCGTTCACACTGTCAAATGAACCAAACTTTTTGTAAAACCTGTTCCCCTCCTTACCAAGAACGACTGAATGAAATGACAGAAAAACTCAGAAGAACACTGTGAGACAGACCAAACACAGCTTAATTACATAAATGGATGTCAGATTTTAGTGTTTGTAAGATTTCTCTTTTGATGAGCCATTTTTTCCCACTAGTGCTCGACTCTCGTGAGAGTAAAAGTAAAAAAAAAAACTCCACATTGTCTCTGTCATATCTGCAGATGCTAATCTCACGTGTTGCTTGTGCTGCAGGTTTTCATAGAAAAGCTCTACGAAGACCAGTTTTTCATCTTCGCCTAACTTGAGGCAGAGCTGCGCTTTAGATAACTTTGACTAACTTTTAAAGCGTGGTTTATTATTTCACAGTGAAGCAGACGCTTTATCATCCTGGTTTGTTTTGAAACAAATATGGAGAAACCAAACAGCATGTACTGAATGCAGTGCACAACCTGGCAGAATTTTGTGTTTTTTCTTTATACTGCAAAAACACAAAAAATTACCAAGTATTTTTATCCAGTTTCCAGTGCAAATGTCTTAGCTTAGTCTCATTTCAAGGGTACTAACTTACAAGTTACCTTTGAGCAAGAAATATGAGCTTGTTTTATGTTAATAATTCTGTAATATTTGTGAAAAAGTATTACTTCCACTGAAAGATAATTTCACTTATGGGAAATAATTTATAAGAGAAATAAATGGCCAGTAATACTGGTACTGTTTTAAATCAATATAAAAGAATTGTTGTAAAATGAGCTCCTATGTTTTGCTGAAAAGTTACATTTGTTAGTTTGTCTTATTTCAAGTATATTAAGTTATTTGCTCTAGAAACTAGACAAAAATACTTGGTAAGATTTTGTGTTTTTGCAGTGTACTCTTGCTTTCTTCAAGGAAAACACTGGTAACTTTTCGGAACTTAATTTAAAAAATGTTATTTTTTTAACTAAACAAATGTTGGTGAGCTCAGCAGATTTGTCAAAAATTTGCTGTTTGTGACAAAAAATATATTTCCTCATAATGTGCAGCTTCTGTCATTGTCTTGTTTTTGTATTGATATGGTTGCATTGTTGAATCATTGTATGGCTTTAAGAAAGGAAGGAAGTGACTTCGATATCTGTCGCTTGCTTTTTAATCTTTTGGGTTTTTCACATCAGCAGAAAAACAAATGAGCTTAAATGTCCTGACTCAAGGCTGAAAATCATGGAGTTAGAATCATATTTTTAATCTTAGAAATATATGTATATATGTGCTATTTTTGCTCAGTGCACTAAAATAAATATAGCATTTTTCCCTTGTACCTTCCTGAGGAAACTAGATTAAATATTATCCATTTATGGACCTGGTTCTCTTCCCAGGACTCATCCAGGAGACAGAAAGTTAAACACCATAAATATCACTGATATTCTGAGGTTTGTTCTTTTGTTCTCATTTATTTATTAAATGTAAATAAACCATTCCACCCCAGAATGTAAAATAGTGATTATTATTCTGCGTTAATGGCGGAAAGAGGCTTGCTTTCCCATCGCTGTCTGAGCTGCAGCTGACTCACCGTGTTGTTGTGTTTATGAGTGTTGGACCGTAGCAGATTGTCGAAAGTAGTTGTGTCATTTCCCAGCACAAAGCCCAATGAGGCAATCATGACTGGTAATTAAAATGCAGCATTTTTGTTCATCGTGGCTCATTTTATTTATAAATATTTGCCTTTTGAAATTGGTGTTTTTGTATAATATCTGTTCAGCACTTTGACCAGTTTCGCTCATTTTAAAGGTGCTTATAAATGAAATAAACTTGGCTGTATTTAAGGAAAACAAGACAAAGTTTTTTTTTCTTATTATTGTGAGAATCTTAGTGCAAAAGATAAAATCCATATTTCATAGTAAATGCTTCATGAGTCACACATCTATGCAAACAGAAGTGAAACTTTGGGTTTCAGTTTTCTGATGTCATGTAGAAGTAATTGGACTGAATCACCATTTGTGCACCTAAAATAAAATCGGAGCGAAACGGGTCGGTCTCACCGTTACTCTTCTCACCTGGACGGACAGATCTGGTTGCCACAGAACCAATTAGGTCCTGATTGTGAATTATTTCAAAGAATTGGACGGAAAGCATCTTGTTTCATGTTCTCTGAATTTTGAAAGTTTAGGTTCTCCAAGCTAAAAATAGCTAAAAATAGCAACAAAAAGTAAATTTTTGTTGAATTTCAATTATAAATATTCCCCCATGTTCGTATTTTATTATGGGAAAACTCTGATGGCATTACTAGAAAACTGAAGTTTCTTAAGGCGTTTAAAAATGTTTTAATTTTTTTAATGCAAGAGGTCAACACAAAGTTGGGGAACAAAATAATAAATGCTGGTCATTTCTTTCTGCAAACAGAGAGACTTTGCAAACTCAAATTATGTTTTGGTTTTATTGGACGATTTTTGATTCAAAAACCAAACAGTCTGGAGATTCTGTTTAAATTATGCCACTGAAAGAAAACAAGGCAATGTAAGCAAACTATTTATCAAAAAGAATTTTATAAGTTTTGAACAAACTTGTAGAATGGCTTATTTTATAAGAAAGTTTGAGCTTTTATTGTGACATAATGTCAGCGTCCCAAGTGACATGAATGCTTTTGAATGTCTTTGAGTTAAAACTGAGTTCTGTTTTCTTTTCCTCTCTAGCATGTGGTAGAAACTCTCTAAATAATTTCTTCTAAGTACTTAAAAGGTTATTTTGTTGCTGATTTTACTTAAAATGTGTGCTATATTTGTAATGTAAAGAAATGTAGATGATAAAGCCAACTCTCACAGTTTGGACGTTGCTCACTGTTGCAGTTTAGATGAATTTATGATGACATGTTTTGTGTCTTCTTCATGAACTTGTTTGGTTAAATTCAGCAAACAGAGTCTGAACCACAGATTTTCACCAACCTTATCAACAAATCCTGGGTTTGAAGCTGTTCACAATAAAATGAAAGTAACAGAATTACCTTTCACCAACCAAAATAAGTAAGATGATTTATATAAACATGTAAAATTATTTATTTAAATTGGCAAGTTTTGCATTTCATTAAGGAAGTTTTAAAGTCATAAATACACAACTGTGTTATGTAAACCCACAAGTAGGCCTGTCGCGATAAACAATAAATCAATTAATCGAACGATAAATTAAAACTATCGACCTCATTTCAGTTATCGGCTTTATCGTCTCTTCCGGTCTTTTTCTCTTTCTGTTTTTGACACTGAATGAAAAAAGGCTCAACTCCGGTGCTTCCACTGACCCTCCCTTCCTCATTTCCTTAGTGTAAGTCCCAGCGCTCACTACACGATCTTAGAGCTGTTGGCCCATTTTCAAAACCTGAGACACATTAGCGACAGAAATCCTAGGTATAACGGTTCGATCGGGTTCTATTGTGCTG